>CM077111.1:20493965-20531662 GCA_039619505.1 Cimex hemipterus | reverse complement strand
AGAGAGAGAGAGAGAGAGAGAGAGAGAGAGAGAGAGAGAGAGAGAACTGAAAACTGATATGATTTTCATGAATAAATGAATTTCTTATTGTTTATAATATTTTTTGTTTAATCTTATTGTCGTTTTAAACTCAGGGAAAAACTGTTATAGGAGATGTTTTTATAATAAATTTTTCGTAATAGGTATAGAACAAATGTATTACAAATTTTAAGACTTAACAACTCGGAAAGTAAAGTAAGTAGATGTTAAAGGCCGTTGTAAATTAAATAATCGTCAAATGAATTTATAAAAAATAGGATAGGCGGGTATTTCCCAGATGTCCGAATTCAAGTTATGCCCGTAATAATTCCAGCATTAACAATGGCGGTGGAGTTAAATCGCGTGCCTCCAGCGATATTTCAATATAATGCTGAATGAAGACTTAAAAAATCATCTTTCTTCGTGGTAGAAAAAGAAAAAAAAAAGAGAAAGAGTTCGAAACGGTGAAGGGTATCGGGAAGGGTTGCAGGACCGGACCAATATATCACCGCTGGCCGTATATCAATGGGACATACCGGTGATCAAGTAGAGCTGGCCAGGGCGGCCTCTTTGCCAACTCCCTCAGGCCTGTGAATATATTGTTTTGCATATTTCAACTTTTATGCTGGATCCGGCGAGTCAGGTCCGTTCCGGCTGGAACTCCTGGAATTATGGAGAGAAATCCTTCGCCGGTCAACGCGTGCCCTCTATTTTAATAATTCGTATAAACGACAGATTAAAAAAAATCCGTGGTGCATTTTGCTTCCTTTAACATCTATCTTGCAAACATCTACTCGGTCATTTTTAAATTTATTCTAGCCATAAATAGAGGGCTTTCTCATATTTGTGCTGTTACACGGATTTGTTTTATTGCCAACTTGGCCGATAATTTTTACCTCAGAGAATTTTCAACATTTTGTTATTACACAAGGACGCTATGTTTGTACCCGACCTTTAAAATTATTCAGAGAATTTATGACGTTTATATAAAAGGTATTCGTTACAGCCATGAAAGGTTGTTCGATGTGTCCCAACGATTTGAAGTTTGCAATTCCTTTGTTCTATATAATCACCACACATTAAGAAACTCGTACTAACTGGGTCTTCTAGTGAATGTATTTATTAGCGTGTATGTGTATTGCGAGAGGACCGATGGCGGAATATCGAGTACCCATCGGCCCTCAATAATACGTGAAAACGTTGGGTTGAGAATGAATGTATTTATTAGCGTGAATGTGTGATGTGAGAGAGTCCATGGCGGAATATCGAATACCCAATCAACCCTCAGTTAGGTTGGTTGTATGTGTAAAGTTTTTATTAGGTTTCGTGGTCCGCTTGACCAAATTAATTCTTTTCAATTACTTAAGGCTTTGGTTTAGAAAAAAGTCAGTGTCATAAGGGGGATTCGAACCCACGATCTTCGGCTAAATACGGGGCTGCTCGACCACCTGAGCTATTGTGACTTCGATTCACACAGACACAAACTTTCCATCTCAACCCCACCTTTTTGAATTTTCTCTCCTTTTGGCCATTTTTCAAATGCCGAGTAATCTATTTCACCTCGGCGGCAAAAGATATGTTTAAAGGTTGTGATGTGAATGAATGTATTTATCAGCGTAAATGTGTGATACGAGAGAGTCCATGGCAGAATATCGAATACCCAATCAACCATCAGTTAGGTCGGTTGGATAATATGTGTAAATGTTGTTTTGTGAGTGATTGTGTTTATCAGCGCGAATGTGTGATGTGAGAGTGTCGATGGCGGAATAGTGGTTGTAAAATGACGGAGGAACATCGAGCTATCACCGCCTTATTTAAATGAATGATATGTAAATAGCAGTGAATGTATGTAAGAATGAGCATGAATACGAATGTATGACCTAATTGTTGACAGCAACCCAACCCGACGGATAAAACGAGGTCTGTTGTATCTAGTATAGTATAGATTTTTGCCCCTAGCGTAGATAGTGAACGTATTTATTAACGTGAATACATTTTAATCTCAAATAAGTATGTATTGGTTGTAAAGGTTGATGGAGGAATATCAAGTACTCAACCCTAACTAAGAAATGAATGGGTTTGAATTTAGTCAAATTTTAGTCCAGGAATCGAACCTTAGATCATTAAATTTTTAAAATGCAGAATTCTTTTCAATTATTGAAAAATAAATCAGTTCTTAGAATGTTACGGATTTATTTAAATTCTTGCCAGATGAAGCTGGTAACCTTCTAAGAGCATTAAATTGTAAAGATATGGACTGATTAGTCGGAGTGTCCCATAATTGGAAGATTTGATTCAAGGGCGACGAAAAAAGAACAGGAGGATCTGTTTTTATGGTTCATTAACTTCCTGATTTTACAAATGATTCCAAGTATGAGGAGACATAAAACTTCCGATAGCAAGTATGGTGACACATGATATTTGTTAGCAACCGTTGTGTTACATTTTAAATTATTTATAGTTTACAGCACGAACTAAACGAAAAGGGCGGGCGCAAAAATCTAAAAGGATAGACAATTGGTATCGACACATGAGAAATAGCTTGTGTATGACAGCTGCTGGAAAAACAATCAATTGTATCGTGAAAATTGATCAATTATTAAAACGAAATTATTTATTCAGCGGTACCGAACTTTCGACACGATACGCCTTCCTCTGTTGTATTGATTCTATTCTTTTAAATGATGAACGTGATACGTTAGTATATTTTTCCAAGAGTGGTGTTTGTATATTATTAATGAATTCAGGCGTTCTACCACAAAGAAGAATTTTTCCAAAACCTTGCACACTTAAGGCTTCGGGGTAAGCTCAGTTGTCTGGAACCTCGAGCATAATTTAAACCAGGTTCACAAAACAGACCATTCTACCTAACGTCGCTGTTTAATAAAGACTGCGACTTGATGCATAAATAAATTTGCAAGAAAATAACATTATGTTCTTGATTGGAAAAACAAAGATTAAAACTATGCCTAAGATAGAACATTCATTCATTGCCAATTCATGTCAAAAATTGATCAATTTTCCTGATTTAAATCAAATTTGTTGACCAAAAGTCAATCTTTAAAAGCAGACAAGTTATATTATGAAATGAACTAGGTTTATTAGGTACAATCCACATTCCACGTTCAAAGTTGAACCAGGTTCACCATTTGTACTTAGTTTAAGATGAAATATAAAATGATAACTTTTAATTTGAATCCTAACAGGATTTCTGACAAGCCACTAGATTTAATGAGCATCTGAAGAACTCTGAAGAACGTCCGTATAATCGAACGTGGAATGTGTAGATTACACCAAACCTACTGACAAATTGTGACATGTATTTTGGGATGTACAACGTGGAAGATATTCGACTATTGAAACCAGTCCTGCTAACCAAGTTTCTTAATGACGTAGAATACCGTGTGCTGCTACAACGCCAATCGCGTAGTATATTGCATTTACTCTACAAATTTAATTCACGTTCAACGGCAGTTCCAAGTTAAACCAGATTCATCATTTGAACTTGGTTCAAGATAAAATGAAAAACGGCAATTTTTAATTTTAAAAGAAACAGGAAAATCTGACTGGATTCTTGGCAGAACATTCAAGATTTAATGGGCATCTGAAGAAGGTTATTGAGATCAGAACATGGCATGTGCAGATTCTGCAAAAAAGCAGAGGTGACATTAAAAACTACTGACAAACTGTGGCGCCACATTTCCTCACAAGAAGAAATCTTTTGGGGTGGAACGGTAGAAGGATTTCAACCATTTAAACCGGGCCTATTTATCAATTTTGTTGGTGTACTAGGACTCACAGGTGTATTAATTAATATTAACCCACGTACGACGGCCGTTCGGAGTTGAACCAGGTACATCATTTGAATTAGTTTGAATAAAAAATAATAGTACTAAACTCAGTTTAAACCAAGCGTGTAACGGGTCCTAAGTGAACCGTTCGAAGTAGATCCAGGTTCATCATTTGAACTCGTTTGAACATGAAATAAAAAACGGCACATTTGGCAATTGAACTCGCTTTAGTACTAAACTGAGTTTAAACCAAACATGCAACGGGTCCTAAGTGAGTCCTTCGGCGGCCTTTCGAAGTTGAACCCAGTTCATCATTCTCAATATAAAATAAAAACGACAATTTTGGCGATTGAACCCGGTTTAGTACTAAACTGAGTTTAAACCAAGCGTGCAACCGGCAAACCTTTAGGCGGCCCAGAAGTCTAAAACGAGCAGCGGTGGTTTATCGAGTATCTGAATTGCAAGTCAAACATTTTAAATGCTCAATTGACCTAGTTAGATTTAGTGTGGGCGTATGATAACATCAGTTAACAGTGAATACTGTGCATCATCGGTACCTCCTTGAGATTAACCGGCCGAAAGGTAGCTGTTTTCAAACCTAGCACGTTGAAGTCCCGTTGGAGACAATTTGTTTTCAGAAAAGGATTTTACATTGAGTAAAGCTGTTGTATACGGCATAAATTTAGCCTTAATTAATAAACTTGTGTCGTTGTTTGTATGTACGCCGAAGTGGGTGAACTCAGGTGCGGACAGTGGTCGTACAACTCCCCGTCGGGCTGCCAGCGGGGGTCCGTACGTGTCACGACACTGCCCCCGGGATTCGACGTCTCTTTTCTCACTTGGAGTTTTGGTTTATCGGCCGAATAAACATCGGCCGAAGACAGGTGGACACGATATCGGAATGCCAACGCCAGTTCCAATATGTTTATTTACGAGTTGCGAGACTACGGCTTAATAAATAAGAAAACGGCCAATAGCGTCTGGTTGTCGTGTGATGTATGAAGAATGTAGGACGCTAACAGTACGCTCCTTTTATAAATTATTTCTGACTTGGGGCAGAAACGCGACAACGAAAACGAAAGGCCGACGATAGAAAATGACATCAATCCGACAGAATTTTTTGCTTGATTACACACGATATTATTATTCTTACTATTCTTATTTTATTATATTATATTATTATATTGCAAATAGGTGTGTTGGTGTCTCTCTGCTTCTTTCCTGTTAGGTTATAGTAATATTCTTTAGATGTCCTTGAGTCTGCAGTGTCCTGTCAAGAATATGTCAGCATTGAAAGTTTTTCTTGCTTCTTTGATGCATCTATTCTTTCTTACCAGGTTCTTATATTGTCCAATTGAATTCCTCTGTTTTTCCATTATCGTTTTGTTTTTTCTCTAAGATACTCTGATAGTTTGAACCCGAGACAATAAAAGGGTTACCTACTATAGCAGCCCCTTTCCTTGCAAGGTATCCGCTCTATCAATGGCCTCTACTACCCCTGGGACCCAAACAAATCTTCACTTTAATCGTCTAAGTGGGGGATTAATTATATTTGACATGGTTTGATTGGTAGGTTAGGGTGAGTGGAACTTAGAAACTTTGGGATTAATTTATTCATATAGGGTATTTTGAGGTAGTTGTGGAGGGTGGTATTGGAGTAGAGTTCGTTGATTGTGAGGTCTTTGGATTGGATGGACTGAATTCTATGCATATTGGAAGGTTTAGTTGTGCCCTTGTGTAGTCGGTTTTAGGCTTTCTTTCCGTCGGTAAACAACATTGGTACATTTGCTTTCGTTCATTTTCTATCCTCAAAAATCTACTCTACTCGGCTATGCCGTGCATCAAGTCGATTTTTCAGTGGCTCAAAGTCGATTTCTTTTTAATTGATTATTTGGCATCGTTGTAACACCTCGGAGAGTTTAATAATTGAGCTATCACGTTCGACCAGAATTGGACTTAAGGCCTTAATAGGTTCGAAGTCGTGGATAAAAGCCGGCTACTTTCAATCACGATTTCCATTCGGCAGAAAAAGTAATATAAAAGTCTTTGTATCCAAGATGGTCGCGGGGGGAGCCATCGAATTTCACTCTGTGCGTTGACCGGTGTGCACATAAAAAGTAAACGAGGTTTTTTTTTATAATGGTAGTAACTTTCTATGAGGTGGGGTTTTTTCAAAAATCCGAGGGGTGGTTCTTTCCGGGTCAATGCCATGGATGCTGATGGTTGCTTATGGCATGAATTTCAGTTAACGCTAATTGGCTGGTGTCGTTTGATTACCGTTTCAAACGAACGAATCGTACATTTTACGCGGTACACCAACGGGTTCTTTTTCTATTTTCTTCGTGATCAAAGTTGACGGCCGAACTCCTAAGCGTTATTGTCATATCCGAGAGGGAGTCGCGGGAATAAAAGAGGCGGTGGCTTGTCACAGGCCGGAGGAATTCACCGGAGTCATTGGAAGACCATTAATAGAGTCTAGCGGCTTAGATGATTAGCTGACTTGATTCTCGAGCCTTATTCCTATCCCTCTCGCACGCTCTTTTTCTCCCTCTCTCCCTCTCACTCTTTACACCCTCTCTCCCACCATCGTTCATGAGACGACACGACCCGGTCTTCCTCTCTCTCTTTTCTCAAGATAGGCAATCAATCACGAAAGTGACATATGCTTCAGACCGACCTCTCACACCCTCAAGTAGCCGGTTCTAACTTATTTTCATTATTGGCTTTTATAAAATACCCATCGGGATAGCAGCACCCTGCACCATGGTGAGTTGACTAAAACAATCTATAAGTACGAAGTATACATTACCTTATGCAATGTAATTTTATCAAGATTTCTCCAGGAAGCACAGAAAAATGATTTTTCACCCGATTAAAATTGTCAATAATTAAACAGTCGGATTGATTGATCAAATTCAACGCCTAAACGTACAAAAAGAAAGACAATTTTTTATTTAATACTTACAAAATTAAAATGCTTCTGCTTGGAATATATCAATGTTTTGTTCAGAGAACCCGTGAAACCCCAGGCTGCATTGTTCTTTGCACCCAAAAAACGTCATTTTCAGCATATTCCCGTTTTTCCTGGCAATATCTGCATAGGACTTTTTATTCCGCTGCTTCAGTTTCTGTGCTTTAGGAATCCAGTTTCGTCAGCAGTCTAACCATTATACCATGTTCGTCCGAATAATACGGCCCTAGTTTTCTCCGATGGTTCTTTGATCAAATTTTTCGCATGCCCCTGTCCTGGACTAAAATACCTGGGACTTATTCTTATTCGCCTTTTGGATCTTGGGTTTTGACAGTTTGGTCTGCCGCATGTTCGGGGCCGATAGATGTCTTCGGACTTGTCTTGCCTTTATCGGCCTAGTATTCAGACAGGAATTTTAGTGCTATCGCTCATGTCTGTCCATAGCGTCATGATTCAATCCAAAACGTCTCTGGTCTTTACTACCGATTCGACACTAGTGCTATCCTGGCTGTTCGATTAGCTATTTTTTTGTTAATATTGCATAGCTTTGGCTCACTGATCACTAGCCAAAGATACAAAGTATTGGAGACGCCTAACGACGCCCCGCCCCCCAAATAGCTTGATAAAGAAAGCTCATATTAAAATTTCTGATATACTGTGAGCAGGGGATCCCGTTTAATACCGTCTGTAGAGCTTTTCCCAGTCAAATTAACCCTTTTAACTTGGAATTAACCTTTTTCAATTTCGAGTCATGCACTTTTTAAATATTAAACGAGGTTTTTAAACTTCAAATTAACATTTTAATACATAAAACTAACCATTTTTAATTTCAAAATAACTTTCATTAAATAAGTAACTTTTTAACTTTAAATTAACCGTCTAAAACATCAAACTAACCCTTAATTTCAAATTAACTTTTTTTTATAAATGAACTTTTTTAAAATTAAAATTTTAATACATCAAACTAATCCCTTTTAATTTCAAATTAACTTTTTCTAAATAAATGAATTTTTTAAACTTCAAATTATTCTTTTTTTAACTTCAAATTAACCTTCTGAAACATCAAACTAACCCTTTTTAATTTCAAATCAACTTTTTAAAATTCAAATTAACCTTTTAATTCATCAAACTAACCCTTTTAAATTCTAAATAACTTTTGGTAAATATCTTAACTTTTTTATTTTCAAATTAACTTTCAAAAACATCAAACTAGCCCCTTTTAATTTCAAATTAACTTTTTGTAAATAAATGAATTTTTTAAACTTCAAATGATTCTTTTTTTAACTTCAAATTAAGCTTTTTTGATTTCAAACACTTTTTAAAAATTAAATGAACTTTTTAAGCTTCAAATTAACCTTTTTTATTTCCAAATTAACACTTTAATTTTCAAATTAATCATTTTATATTTCTAATTGACCTTTTTTGTGTTCAACTTAACTTACATGTCAAACGAAGTTTTTAACTAAAATTAATGACTTCAAATTCATCTTTTTTAAAGACAAATTAACTTTTTTAAATTTCGAATTAACCTTTTTTATTTTCAAACGAACTTTTTTAAAATTTCTAATTAACTTTTTAAACTAAAATTAACTTTTCTTAAATTTAAATTAATCTTGTTGTTTTAAAATTAAAGTTTTTTTTTAAATTTTCAAATTAACTCTTGTTGATTTCAAATAAAACTTGGTTTTATTCCAATCAACTTTTTTAAAATTTCAGTTTTTTTGAACTGAGATTAACTTTTTAACTTCCAATTAACCTTTCTTATTCTCAAATTAACTTTTTTTCAAATCTGATTTTCTTTTTTCAATTACAATTATTTTTTTTTAGCTTGAAATAAACCCTTTCTTTAAAGCCTTAAGTAACTTAATGTATGTACGAAATTTAAGTATCTAATTGTAATGAAATATCATAGTAAAGAAATAAATTTAAAAAAAATCATTGACCAAACATAAAGACTCCAGCAACATATGAGTGAGGTAGAAACATAAATTATACTCTCTCTCTCTCTCTCTCTCTCTCTCTCTCTTTATATATATATATAAAATTTATGTTTTTTATATACATGTTACTCAATAAAAGTAATTTGAACTGTATGACTGTGGTGTGATTGAAAGTAACGCTATTTTCACAAGAGAATTACAGTTTCTGCCTATCTCTCCTTCTATGTAAAACTATATTTTACAATCGGTTTTATTTTTTTATGTAAATTGATTATTCATCATGTTTGGAATTAAGTCACAACAGACTTTTATCTCCTCTAAACCCTTTATAAAGTGAAGGACGACTGTTTTGAAGGGGGTGGACGAACAAGATGTCACACTTGTTATGTTTATCAATCATAAAAATGGTACTTAGCAGAGGAACACCCAGCTCGGAGAAGAGGCATAAATCAACAGTTTAAAACCAAACCTTTTCATACGGCCGAAACACTTTACAGTTTATTAATCCTCGTAAATCCGAGGAAAACTCACGTTCCCCGGCAAAAAAGGAGCTCATCCTAAATTTAAACCCGATATCGATTGTTAAGCAGGGATTAGGGCAGAGTGAAATAAAGCCCCTTGGTATTTATCAAATAGAAAAGTGATTTTGTTTTCACATTTGATGGAAATTGCTCAAGTTTTTTCTGTCAAAGAGTTAATCGCCGTGTTTTAGATTTATGTTCATCTATATCTAGGTTGCATATAAAACTTCTGGGTGCAGAGATAAATTTTTTAAATAGATCGGTAAGCTGATGCGCAATTTACGAGAAAAACAACAAAACGTTTTGCAGTTTTGCAATTCGAAAGGCTGTGGAGAAAATTCCAATTTTATGTAAGCGTTATGCCAAGATCTTTGCACGAGGTTATAGTTTGTAATTGCAACTAGTTACAAAAATTGAAAGAGTTAGTTTTTTTAAATATCAAAACTATAAAAATAAGAATTGCCGAGTTTGACACGCCTATATTTACTTTTGGACCAACGGCAAATAGAGAAAGCTTGTTCGGTATGTCCTACCTAGTTGGCGGGTGCAATTCCTTGGCTCCATACTTGCAGCGATGGTGGAATATTATCGAGTACCCTGCCGACCCTCAATTACATTTTATAATAGGTTTAAAGGTTGGTGGAGGAATATTGCTAATGATGGAATGACCTAGCTATGGTAGCCCCTGGAGTCCAACCTCGGCGGCTGGACGGATCAGACCGGTGTCTGACCCCGGATTACAAAAAATCGACTTCTTTCATACGGTTAAATTTAAAAATATGTGATTCGAACCCAAGACGTCTATAGTGGCAAATAGGAGTCGGACATCCTAACCCTTCGGCCACTGCGTTTTATTATATTTTCATAGCTATGTCAATAACTATAGAAAGTTTTCGCGTCGACGACCCAACTTTCGCCTTTTGTTAAAGCGAATAATTTGAAGTTAGTTTATATAACGGAACTCTTGAAGTCATGGCAAATAGGATTTAGTTCAAAAGTAATACATTGGGTATCAATTCTCGTTTAGGACAGTTAAGAGGCTGCGGTCCGTCCCTCCCCGCAAATTTGCAGTAGAAAGACATGTGTTTCTAAATGTGGTAAAGGTGTGATAATCTCCATCGCCCTCTCCTTCTTTTCCGTTCACTCCCCTTTTCATTGGAGTCTGTTTGTTACCGGTGTTTGTTACCTCCCGAGGGTGTGAATAGGGTTTGAGCCATTGTCATCCCCCCGGGCGACAATGCGGTTCGGATCCGACTCGCCGGTCACAATGAAAAGTCGACAAAGGCACTCCATCTGACTCGGAACTTTAATGTACTGCCAAAATCCGATCCCCTCCGACTGACTTCACACTGACCCGACTGTTTAAACGGCTTCTTAGGACTCGTTAAAAACTAATTTGCCCTTCTCGACACTGTTTTATCCGGGTTAAAACAGATTCTTAATGATTGTGTATTTGCCGAGGCCCACGCGTTTGTATGCCCGGCCGAACTATCGAACCTGCAAAGGATACATGTCCCTCAATCAAGTCCCTACCCACCGAAAGTAAACAATAACACCTACTTGGTGATTTGCATGAACCAACAGTGCTCATCACAAAGAAAACACTCCATAGATTTTAACGAAAAAGTGAAGGGCGTATAAATTCAAGCATGGGATTTATTTACGTCATCCGTTTTTATGTATGCAAGGATGTGATCTGATGTATGCTGTATTTTGACTGTGTCAATTCTCGAGAGAAAAATCATCAGTTTTTATTTCTACCAACTATTTATTTACAAGAATATTAAAAACTACCACAACGGATATATTTCTTATACTTTCATTCAACGATTTTTATCATAAACATTTCAAACTGTTGTCTTTCATTTTTGTCTTTCTTAATTTTAGTGCTGGCAAACTGTATTAGAGATCGCCAGCCCTTTCTTTCTTAGCTTTTCTTTACATGTCTTTCACGCGTTTTAAACCTTCTCCAGACAATTTATGATGTTTTATGGTATAATGATACCAACTGTCTCATTTCTTTATTTTATTGCTGGCCTTTCTGCATTCAGGGCCTCCTCAATTGTAAACAAATACTACGTTATACATAATACGGTACCGTAGAGTACTCGATATTCCTCGGGATAATTGGGGATAACCCCTCCATTCACGCTAATAAATTAAAACAATACATTCACTGCCATTATCTCCAAGTTTTTTAAAATCTATTAAAACTGGTCTTATTAGACCAACCATTAATTTTACAATAATATTATTGAATAAATAAATGTTTACATTCTTATAAATCCATTGGTACAATAAAATTTACATGTCATTATTCTCTTGTCACTTTTAACTGCACAAGTTCATATGGCTGTGTTCTTTGTAATCTTCTGACCATGTTTCGATTATGTAAGTGTTTGGTCGTTTCCATATTTTCGTGCTGTCTGAGGCGAGCCGGGTGTTTGGGGGCAAATTTTTGTATTTCCGCCGTGACTTCAGGGATCTTAGGATTCCTATGTATATCCTTACGTACCAAGGTGCATTGACCACGTAACGTTTGGAGTGTTCCTATGATTTCGATATTGCTGTGTTTGGTACAACCCCATAGTTGAATACCATATGTCCGCATAAGCTTCATGACTTCTTTATATAATGATATTTTATTTTGTCTAGCAAGATTCGAGCCACGTCCTATCAAACGGTACAGTTGTCTATACCTTAAACCTATTTCTGTCCTTTTTTTCTTCACGTGTTCTTTCCACCTCAGTTTGGCATCTAAGATCATTCCCAGATATTTAGCTGTATTGCTGTATGGTATAGTAGTTCCATCGATCGTGCGCGACGGAACATGGCCCAACTTGTTGTTCGTAAAGATTATATGAATTGATTTATGCTGATTTTCCATTTTTTTGTCCATTCGTTTATGCTATTACATGCATTTGAGGATTTTGGTTGAATAGTCGGTCCTAGTGATACACCTCTGTCATCTGCAAACATTGCAATTTTTACTCTATTTTCGGAAAGTCACTGGTGTATAACAAGTAAAGCAGTGGAATATGTTACCTTGTGGGATTCCTGCATTTATTGTTTTTAATTTTGAATATTGATCTTCTTGTTGTCAGTTAGGTAGGAACTGATAATATCGACATACTGCTTTGGTAGCATCCCTTTTAGTTATTGATGAGACCTTCGTGCCAGACCTTACAAAAAGCTTGTGAGACATCAAGGAAAATAGCAGAACAAATTTGTTTTTCTTCGAGAAATTTTTCCATTACGTAACCCCAAGTCAATTGAATTTTCCTTAGTGTGATTGGGGATGTTCTCTATCCACGCTAATAAATTAGATGCACGCACCACAAACCAAGGTGTTTTTTTGTCGCGGTTCCCAACAGCAGAGGTCATATAAACCCTCAGGGTGACGGTGTTTTTGAAAAAAAAGCCCATGTGTAAGTATGTCCAACGGCTTCGCATTCGAACCCGGGACCTTTACCTTACAGTGATGAGCGCCGTATCAAAGATTAAACCTTGCGGCCACCAACGCCCCCGATATTAGGTATTGTAAGGGGTAAATAGGGATAAGTGCCCTATTCACCCTAATAAATTACACTCATCCATTCATCCACTACCTCAGAGTACTCGATATGCTTCCTGGTAATTGGGGGTAGCCCTTCCATTCACGTAAATAAATACAATCGTTCCAGTAAATAACACCTATCACATACACTATGGTACAAGCATCTCAACAAAATTAAAAATAGATCTTGAGATATTCCATTAGCGATCTGTGCCTTCTAGATCTGCCGCATGCCAGGGGCCGATGTATTTTTTTTACATTTTGTATAATTTATACGTGTCCGTTTCATTCCAGCGGATGCTCGATTCATATGTTATAGTATTAACAATCGTTCTTTGTAAAAATCTATGGTCGTACAGAGAGGATGTGCTGTGTGACGATCATCGCTGCATCATCGCCTTGTTCTCAGTCATACCGGTGCGACCGTCACATGCCAGGAAGATCTTTTTTTCTAACATCGATCCATTTATGTTATTCATATATTTTTTTTTAAATTAACGGGTCTGCGGATACTCTCCCCCGAATTCCTGTCTGTTCATATTAAGCATGTATTTTCTTTTACTTTCTACAATCCCTGAAATCTAATTTAAGTATTTATAAGCATTTAAAGCTTTATAAGTGGATTTTATTATGTCCTATATAACATTTAATGTCGTGACATACCTTTTATGGAAGGTAGACCATCTTTTTACGTCATAAGAGGAGGAAGGTTTTCGTGATGTGTGCCCGACTTGTAACACAAGGGCGCCAAGTCCTTCACAATGATTTATCCCCCGGTGGCCACATTGCGTTTTGGGGTCAGCGGTCAAACTGCAAATCGTGTCAGACCGGACTATTGTCACTAATTCCAAACGAATGGTTCCCGGGCCTTTTTGACGGGGGGCACGTGAATTCCTATTGAAAAACCGCAGTAGTCGACCCTCTCGAGTCGATTGACTAATAAACAGCTCTACTTCTTCCCGGCTCTTTGCCCCGACAATAGGTGGAAAGTCTCTTTCGACAATAAAGTGGAAAGGTCACGTGGGCGTGAGACTCCAGGTGCGACCGAAAGGGAAACCAGGCCTGACTCTCGAGATGTTAAAACCACAGTAGCTCAGACCGTTTAATTGGACAAAAAAACGAGAGCTCTACCATCGTAACATAATCAGGTTCTTTAAGGCACTCAGAATGAATTTTTAATTGGGCTTTTTATCCCTTTTGGTTAAGTCCCATATGAAGCACATTTCGACTATTCTGATGGATTTGACTGCTCAGCGATATTTAATGATCTCTTGTAGCCACATAGATTTTTAGAATAATGCCCGTAGATATAATAAATATCATTTATGGCCGAAGAGTCTTAATTTATCTATACATTTTATTACTTTCCCCAGCGCTCTATATGCATTTTCTGCTCAGCCTGCCAGTTCTCCTCAGTCCAATAAATCTGCAGTGTGCTGTCGAATAATTTTTGCTGAGTTCTGTACCTATGGATGCTGATTGCTCCAATTTAACAAGGAATCTCTTCCATCGCTCGGTCATCCTTCACATTAAAAGGAAGTTTGATCATTTTGGCACTTCAACTAAATAGACAAATTACAAGAAGGGTATTTTTAAGCAACTTTAACAGTCAACCAGCAAATACGCCGAGTTTCAGCGAAGATGGAACGTGAGTCCAGCACTCTTCAAGCAGTTCGTTGTAATCTTCTATCCTAAAAGCGTCTCATACAATTTTATTGATCATATTTCTCTGTAGGCTTATTTTTTGTGAAATGCTGAATAGTCTTTGTGAGCGGAATGACGGGTTTATTTTCCAGGGTTGTTTTTCCCCCAAGGTAAATAAATGCCGAAGATCGACTGCTCGACGGGGTCCTCGTCCCTGTGGGTGTTACCGGCCGAGCCTTCTCCCTTGGGATAAAGACGTTTTCCAATGGCCCATCAGTCATCCACGGATCAAGCCTCTCAGCGGGGTCCTAACTCGAAATCACTACACACATTTCGAACCCTGCTCCCCTGGAAGACGTGGCACCCACCCCTTTGACACCTAAACGTTAATGGTTTTCTCTCTCGACTGCTCCCAAATCATTCAATTACATACCTGTTTGAATCATCGTTCTAAATAAACCTGAACCTGGTTCGAGGAATGGGTGTCAATACTCAATATGGGAGCCCGTTACATCATACCAATAAATTTTAACAATTCATAACATTTAGTGAGTGACAAAATCTTCGGCTTCATTTAAAATTCTGAATCAACTGTCTGTAAGGAATGAAGGTTTTACATTTAAAAGTTGAAAAGTCACTTGGACGAAATGAGCCTTATGAGCTAGGGATCTTTGACGCACCACGCCTTCCTTGTTTTATGTACAGGCTAATTAACCAATAAATAAACAAAACAATTTGGTCTAAAATGCCCATTGTCGACAAAAGTCCAAAATCATTCATTATTCTTTTTAAAAATTATAATTTTTAGTTGAAAAATGTAACTTTAATGTTATAATTTTTATGGTTAAAACAATACGTTCACCATGAATTGCTACCTGTCGGTAAATGTTAAGTATTAACCCTTTATGACGTATTGTTTTCTTAGAGCAAGTCGAACAGAAACAATTTAGTTCAAATATCGCTAAGAAGTATAATGACAGAGTGTTCAGCGCCAAATAAATCAGTGCTGGTTAGGTTAGTAGGCATACGAAGGAAAGGATAAGAAAGGCAGGTAAACATCGCAGAATCTGTAATCAGAATCCTTCAGATTCCAACGTAATATTTGATAAAAAATAGTATACATAGTACATATCACCTAATGTTGTCTTAAAGCAAACGATTTTGTTAAAGGTTTAGCGGGAAATCCCGTGAAGTTCGATTGGCGCTAAATAAATCAGTGTTACCAATACAGAGCAGGAACACGTAAACTCATTGGATTTCTTACTAACCTTAAACACAATTGCTAATGTTGGCATTTCTCTGAATAAACTTTGGGAAAGAAAAGGTTTCTTATAAACTTTTATGAATAATTTCCTGTTTGACAAATATATCGATGCACGAAGTGGTGGGGTCAAAAGCGGTCATGTTGGAGATGTATGCATGAGAGGGGCCAAGGTGGAGAGTTAACATTACCGCCAAATAATTTTGTTGCCAATACAGCAACAACATTGCACCCTATTAACTAACTCATGTGATTTTCTGATAACCTTAAACGAATTTGCTTAAGTACGCATTGCTCTGAAGCAATTATGTGGAAGAAAAGGTTTTAAAGGAAAACTTTTATGTTGCCAAATATATCGATGCATGAAACAGGGGTTGGGACAGTGAAGCTTCAAGATTCCGAGATTGAGAGAGATTTTAGATTGGCGCCAAAAAAACTATCCAAATTGAGAAATGAAACACAGCAGGAATAACACTGCGCCCGCCCTGCACTCATGGGATTTCTGCTAACCTCAAACGGAAGTGCTGAAGTTGGCATAGCTCTGAAGCAACTGACCTGATCATGGGTTGGTGAATGGGAATAAATACTTCATATGATAACCCGTTAAACTTAGTGCACATGGAAATTTGTACGTTGGGCAAATATAACGATCGGAGAAAGATGGAGTTATGGGGTAGTGAAATTTGATGGTAGAAAAAGAGGTTGTGTTGATGAATAAGTTCTTATTCTACGGTTTCTGTATGTTCAGGATATATATTTTGGAAAGGTATTGAGGAATTTCTTCACTTTTATATATATATATATACCTGCTTCTAAAAAAGTCTGCATCGTATGGCCAACTAGGTACAAAAGGATGAAAAACTCTAAAATGTACAGAATACAGAATAACGGTATATCTTATAGGTGAACTGCACGCTTCATTAAAGTGCAAAGCATTTCAACATACATTTACACGTTGACTTAACTTTTTAAAATCTT
The DNA here is from genome assembly GCA_039619505.1 of Cimex hemipterus. NCBI lineage: Eukaryota > Metazoa > Arthropoda > Insecta > Hemiptera > Cimicidae > Cimex > Cimex hemipterus. The sequence continues at coordinate 20,514,982 of CM077111.1, read as the reverse complement.
GTGAGAACCATTCTCAGCAGTATATAAATAAGATTTAAATTATACTACTGATATGCCCTTGAGCTGAAGCTTGTCTCTTGGGCATATCCCAAGCATCTGATAGGTTGTGATACCAGGGTTTTTGTAGAAGTTCAAGGCTATCTTGTTATCTAATTTATACCCCTACAGACCGTCATTTTCCACAGTGTCCAAGATACTTTTCTTCCACTTACCAAATCCTTATCACTCACCCCATCACACAATTTTTACTTTAACACTTTCAGTTTTACCTTAGCCGAAGATACACGCGCACATTGTCCACGCGACCACTTTGCCCAACGCCCGCAATGGATTGCTGCCAATTGATGTCCACCTTCATAACTACGGTTGTGTGTACGTCTCGAAGTATATACATTTCAACATATTTAAATAAACAAAGACGAAGAAAAATATTCACATTATTATAAAAATGCAATTCATTATAAGAGGATAGAGGATATCACATTTTATGATGAATTTAAATTTTTTAGTTCTGTTTCTTTCCCAAAAATTTTAATTGCTTCATTTTAATTTATCCGTTGTTAAGTCCCTGCCAAGTGGCGTTCTCCGGGTACGAAACGAAGGCGAACGTTCTCCGACGAGTAATAGACCAAGTAATTGACCACCATCAGCTCTTTCGATATGATGCACGGGCCACGGCACTCGGACCGATAAATCAAACGAATTGATCAAACTCTGAGTGAATTTAATTCCAGGTTTCGCTCAGCGGAGAGGCGAGGTTGATATTTGTCGAGTGGGCGTCTGATGAACGTGGTATTCTTCAGAACGGCGGTGGGAGATTTATACCGAGTGAGACCTCGTGTAATGAACCTTCGGGCCCAACGCCCATCCACAGTGTCGCGAGACATCCTTTAAAAAATATTATTCATACTAAGTTTTGCCATGTAAGAACGATCGAATCAATTGCTATTAAAAAAGTGTAATGATCTTTTATGTATAAAATTTATCAAATTGACCAAAATACAAGTGTACTAACTGGGCCAAAAGGGAAAGCTTATTCTTACCAGGTTGCGCAGAGTTTACTCGGACGCCTCTTGGGGGTGAGGCCATGTAGGTGCCCGATGTATGGAAACACAGTAGAGTATAGCAGACTGCAAAGAACTAACTCTCAAAGAAAGAATTGCTGAAATGACTTGTGCGCAGCCTCGAGGCACGGGAGCAAGCACAGATCGAATATTTCAGGGCCACAAATATTTTGAATTGTAAATACATCATTGTATTGGAAGAATGTATTTATTTACGTGAGTGGATGGGCTTACCCCGACCAATGCCAAAGAGTATCCTGGGGTAGTGTGAATGTAATTTATTAGCGTGAATGGAGGGTCTTACTATAATTACTCCGACCTATATCTACTACTATGGGGTTTGTGAATGTAATTTATTAGCGTGAATGGAGGGGCTTACTATAATTACCCTGACCTATATCGACTACTCTCATAGTGTAATCATTCTGACGGGCGACTGCCCACTGAGAAGACACCTCTTCGTAATGTGTATCCTACCAGATCCCTTTTGCCGCTTCTGCGAAATAAAAGAAGAAACGGCAAGGCACTACCTCGCAGAGTGTGGTAGTTTTACTAGGTGTAGATTTTAAATCTTTGAAGGAGAGGACCAAATCACTCCCCGTGGTAAAATGGTCCAAAATCTTGGGGTTTGTGAGCAAGTCTAAGAGGTTTATGCAGGGCACGTGAGCCGAACAAGTCCCGGACCTTTTAGCGAGGGGGTACGAATCTTCCTAGGCATTTATCACATATATATGTATATATATTCTCTCATAGCGTGAATGATAATTAGATTACCATGTTTTCTGTTTCTCTGTTCTGCATATTTGTGATATTTTATCACCAATTGACGTATGTATGATGTACAAAGAGATTAATAATAACATAAACAAAATTAAAAAGTTTATAAAAATTAAATTAAATGTTCAAAAAGTACAACATTGTAGCTTTTGTTTTAGCTTGAAAAGTGTAATTAATGGGTTCGCCAATTATTGGTGAGAAACGGACCAGACGGTGTAAGCTCTTTGGGTCATGAGTCAATTTCTCAGTCTCAACTGTGTTCCCTTTCTTTGGATGGAAATCGTGGCACAGCACTATCCAAGTCTTGGTATATTTCATGCATACTTTACTTTAATTAGTCCAAAACTTTGTATAATCCTCCTGTCGGATCAGTGTTCTTGTAGTACAACCTCCACTGTTGAGGTTCTCATAACGGCGGTAAAATTTGGCACTAGTCTTCTTTAGCGAGCCGAAATTCGGTTGGATTGGTCGAGTGAGAATGGACCAGTCTTGAATTAAAACTTTCAACTCTCCAAAGTGCCCAAACCTAAACCGGAAAGCCTATAAAAATTTGGCGTACTGTCAAAACTTTGGTCCGGTGGAACGTCTCGATCGAGGATTATTGAGGTGAAATTTATGGAAGCATCAATGGACTCAAGATTCTTCATGTCAGTCATCTTCAGGCTGGAGTTCTTTTTGATATCTTCAAAGTACATCAAATAACCAATCTTTCACACTCGACCAAGAATAGGCCTTGCTTGTTGCATGGGTACACTTGGACCCAAGCCCGCGTATCTGTCACAAATTCGATCGATGCGTATTACTTGAACATGCCATTTGTTGGTTCCATATAGTGAGCGAGTAAGAATGTCAGTCTATATGAAAATGGAGTCCTGAGACGGGTGCGAGTATTTAAGTGCTCGGAGGAAACAAGGCTATTTTGTTAGCCATAATACTTGATAGGTGTTTTGTTTTGTCGATAGACATTTGAGGACGTGGCTGCTGGCTGAGGACTGCTTCGTAAAAGCACTGTTTGTCTACTTTCACATCATTCGTTCTTCCCAACACTAGTGAGCTTTTCTTTTTGTTATTTTTATTAATGAAATTGTTTTTCTTGTTAAAAAGTGCGCTACATCGTAATGTAGTTTGAGAAGTTTAAGGTTGCCGAGGGTGAAATAAATGACTCACCCCATAGACCGTCAATTAGACAAGTAATTCTACTTGATTAAATGGTACGTAAAAAGAAGAATTTAAAGAATGAGTGCGAGTGTTGCATTGTGGGTTGGAACGACCTAGCTGTTGACAGTACCTGGAGATTAAACTTCGGCTGGGCAGTCAAGAACGAATCTGATCCCATCTGGCAAAACCCGAAGTGGCAAGTCGTCGGGAGAGATAATTTTGATTAAGTAGACGCGCGCCGAGTCGAGCTTGTTTTAATCAGTGATCATCGTTCGCGAATGCTCAGTCTGGATCCACCTTAACGTATTACAATTATTTAATAAATTTTTATTTTTACAAGTAATTTACAGAAAATGCCGCATAGGCGGCCAGTTCGCATATAAGTCCAATACTTAACCATTCGAAATATATCGATTTAGTCTCATGTTAGCGGTATTCACGATCTTTCTGTTAAATCTGTTAGGTCGTGTTATGTGGAGAAAAATGATGACGCAGGCTTGTAAGAATCGGGTGGATAACATTGCTCTGCCAGGGCCAATGTTATATGTTAGGTCGAAAATGTAGTGACATTGCTATCCGTTAGGGCGAAGGCAACCAACATGGCAGCCATAAAATTAACAGCTGTTTTATTCTTAAACACGCATAAATTAAATCAGACCAATACTTTTCTTTCGTTAATTTCTGACCTGTCGTTATTTTTTCATTCAAAAACTGACGTTGTAGGCTGTTAGACCTTAGGATGTAAGTTAGGTATGTCGGCACGAATTGAAGCGTGTCATATATTAGTACTTTTCGAGTGCATAGATTTTGAATGAAAGAGTTGATTATTAATCCTTTTTTTTTACTTTTTACAATTTAACACAAAAGAAAAACAAAACAAACAACAATAACCCTTCAAGGACTGTTATAGCTTTATTTTCGGTTATGCTGGTTGCCACGCGCAGTATTGCGGAACAATTAATGTTTAACATGATAACAAAGGAAGGGGGCGTTTGAGATCTAACTGGACATTTCTCTGTTCGAGTTCACACGAGTTAACATCTTACAAACATCGTGAAGACCACTATTAGGTTAGTTAAATTCATGGCTGCCATGTTGGTTACCTTCGCCCTAACGGATAGCAATGCCACTACATTTTTGACCTAACATATAACATTGGCCCTGGCCAAGTAATGTTAACTAGCCGATTTTACAAGCTACGTCATCATTTTTTTAGATATGATAGGACCTAACAGAGTTAACAGGGTTAACACAAATATCATGAATACCCCCTATTACTTTTAATTTCCGTTAAGTGTTAGAAAAAGAATTTCCGACAAACACTAGTTCATTTTGTGATATTCGTTAATAATAGATAAAAAGTAAAAATGACTGTTTTTTAAAAAAAAAATATTCAGCCGGCAGAATGTTTGACGTAAAAATTAATAGTAGAGATTACGCCCTGTCGGTTCTTTTGTTCGCGACGTCGGTATCGATATTTTTTAGACGTCCCACGAAGGCAAGGGGTGTGAGTTATTTCTGTATTGTGGGTGAACGGTCTGTGGAGGTGGGACCGGAAACAGAAAGAAGTCCGGTGACGGGGTAAAAGGTACACCCGGGGACCGACAGCCGACCGTGGCGGATTAGAGGAGATATATCATCGCAACATATATCTTGTGTACCTTGAGAACCTTCTATTGTAAGGCCCCACCTTTTGAAACCCTTCCGATCCATTCTTCATCCTACTATCATCTATCCCTTATTCTCCCCTTCGGCCGACTTATTTTTAATCATAATTCAATCACGTTTTTATATTTCGGTCACTCCTCCGTTCTAGGTCCTTTTTGGAGTCTGCCGCGTCTTTGTCACGAGAGATCCGAGGATAATCCTGCTAGGAGGTGGTTTCCCTTTGAAAACATACTTCGGTGAGTTACGATGAAACAGGTTCCACTGAAATAGACGTGAACATCATCGAGTGTACATCCAGTCTGCGTAGATAATTGAGTTTATGCGGCTTACTCTTTGTTCCGCCGAGGGGGTTTGAATGCAACCACCACCTAAGATTTAGGTAATTTTGGTTTTGAACGGTCTCAACGATCAAAACGTCTTAAATTTCAATTTAACCATTTCTAAAAATTCTAAAAATGTTTGTCTTATTATTACTTATTTTGAGAAGAGGTGCGACTGTATGTGAAGCGGAATTACGATGAATAGAAGGAATATCATCATTAAGAAAATAAGCTGAAAGAAAAAGGGATTAATTATAGTGCTCAAGTCCGATGGGAGAAGAAGCCCGTATCTAGTTTTTATGATTATCGATCTAAAAATCAAAATTTTCATTGGCTTCAGCAAAAGTATGATTTTGGATAATGAATTCAAAAGGATCCAGCAATAAACGTTTCAACGTTATGAGCGAGGAGCAATATGAAGAAAATTTTACTTAGCAAGAAGTACGCGTTATGAACTGCCAAGAAGATATACGACGTACAGACTACTCAAAAAATATCAAAGGACAAGTTCCCAGTCCACGTGCCAATGGTGATTTGGTGGCAGTACTGGGCACTCAGTTTAGACCGGTATTAAAACTTTAGGGAATGTTCGGCGGGTTGTCCACGCATGAGGCCACCTGCGGCGCATGCCGTGAAACCCTTGACACACAGCAGCACCAAGACGACGACGGGTCATGTGGGTGGTGGCTTATAGGATGTGCAGCGGGAATGAACTAGCTGGCAATTTTTCTTCCTCCGATGTCCGGTATTCGTCTTAAAAAATTTAAACTCCACCGATTCAAGGTTATTAAACTTTAAATAGATTCATAATTTTTATTATAAAGTGTAGTTGAGATGAAAAATGAAGTGATGAACAGGCTCGACCTTCTTGATCTTCTTCTTACAAGATGTTCCTCTAACCGCTTGAACTATCGTGGCGTAGCCCCCCGGAGACACCAACATTTCAACCTAATTTTTCTAATTTCCCTCTTTTTTGCATACATTCATGCCAAGCCCGAAGGTCGTGGGTTCGAATCCCGCTCGTGACACAATTTTTCATTTCTACCACTCTTTACATAAAAATTGTAAAACAATTTAAATAATCATTTTGGTAAACTAAGCCCTAACTATTTACGTTAGTTGGGAGGTTTTTATGAAATTTACGGCAACGGAAACGTATTTCATCTTGTACGAAAGGAATATGTAATTCTGTATGTGTAGTTTGGTTCGATACATAAAATGGAGCATCTAGTATTTTTCGTAGTATTATAGACTGGGCAGTTTGAATGCGGTGGATATTAGAATGTTTGGCTGAACCCCACACTTCCAGTCCGTAAATCCAAATCGGTTTAATTATGGTGTTGTAAAGCAGTCTTTTATTTTTGAGAGGTAAATTCGAGCGTTTGTCAAGAAGTCTTGCAAGAATTCTAAGTCTTGTCATAACCTCCTGACGTTTCGTGCCTTGTGAGAGGATTCCACGTCTGTCGATGTACAATCCGAGGTACCGCACCTTGTCCGCAGTTGGGAGGGGAGTGTAGTTTAAGAAAACAGGGAGAGATCTTTTTACGAAGAGTGAAGGTAATGTGGGTGGATTTTTCCGTGCTCCTGAGGAACACCAGCATGGATAGGAAAATATGAAGAGAGCGAATGGCCTTCCATGACTTGGATGAATCGGTCAGTGAGTTAACTGTGTAGTACGAGATAGTAGGTGGATGTAAGGATGTCCTTGAGCATGAACAGCAGGCCTGGGTGCCAAACTCGGTCAAAAGCTTGGCTTACGTCAAGGAAGGCTCCGGAACAGTACTGTCCCATCTCAAGGGAGAACGGAATAACGATAAAACTCTTGATGATGACGGTGGATATTGGGAAGTGAGGGTGTTTGTTCCCAAAGCATAGCAGCCTTCTGCCTTGCTGTACTTTCGTACTTCCTTAGTCCACTCTGCCGATTCGATTCTTCTCTTAAGAAGTTGACTGTCATTGTTACCTCTTCTTGGATTTGCTGTTATGGTTGGTTATGCCTCCATTGAGGGGATGCTTCGCATTGGGAGATGGCATGGGCAACAGCACCTCCTCATTGCATAACCTACAAATTGGACAGGGTTCTTTTAACACAAGTTTACTTTGTCTAGCCCCCCCCCCCAGAGTTTATACAGTTCCTCTTTTTGGATGTATTTAATTAAACGACTTTTAGTGAAGTAAGTAAGACGACATGTGAAAATGCATTACAAAAGAATGCCGTAGTCATAGGAGTAGGAAAACTGCCACACTACAATTTCATATGTTATTAATTCATAGGCAAAAAAGACACAACCACAGATTAACGTGCTGATGAACAACTTGGGTACAAGCTCAGTTACAGATGGAAGGTTGCAGGTATGTTATACCTAACATCTGCAATGCTTTTAAGTGTAATTAAATTTTGGTCTTGGAGATATCGAATTTTAAAAGTTATCAAGGTACTTTTATATTAAGCTATGTGGTCGTATTACTGAAAAGTCCCCAAGTCTTGATAATGAATTCTAAAGCATAAACATACAGTTTATAAACCTACGATCATTCATGTTTCTAACTCGCTTTGACTTTACGGTTTTATTTTTCACGAGATGGCAATTTAGATATCTAGAATATTTCAATTTGCATTTATTACACCGCGCTCTCTTTATTTATAACCGTCTCCCTGTGAACCCTTCCTTGGCCGACCTTGCCTCAGGGCAAGATGAAATTTTGCCGATTTGATCAACATTAGCTAATATTTGAATTTATGACAGCTTTGCCCTTCGATGGCTCATCCCAATATCTCGTGTATTGGCAACACTGATTTTTTTTGCCCCAATTTAAAATCTCCAACATTACTCACATATATATTTACATATATTTTTTATATCTAGTTTATTTAAACCTTTCTTTCCCAAAATTGATGCAGGGCAATGCTAGTTTTAGCAATTTCTTTAAAGTTTGCAGGAAATCCTATGAGTATAGATCAGGCACAGTGTTGTTTCCGTTTATTGGTAACATTGATTTATTTGGCGCCAATTCTCCATTTTGGACTCTTCTATCTCCAACAACTGCTTTCATATACAGTTCGTAATTTAACCCTTTCCTGCGCAAAGTCGCATTAGCAGCCAACTTTTACAATTTTGTTTAAGGTAGTAAAGATAGTAAAGAAGGTAAAGAAGAGTGAAGGTAGTTTTATGTTTTAACAATAAAATATATAACATTAAATTTACATTTTAAAAGTAAAAATTATAATTTTCCAAAAGAGAAAGGACGTCTATTTTAGACCAAAATCTCTTGTTTATTTATTGGTTTATTAGCCAGAACATAAAATAAGGAAGGAATGGTGCGTCAAAGTTGCTCAATCCTGGTAATGGCGTTTCGTCCTAGTGAACTTGCCGGCTTTTAAATGCAAAAACTTCATTCCTTTCAGACAGTTTATTCTGAATTTTAAAACAGGCTAAAAAGACGAGAATTTTATCACGCTCTATGTTTAAATATTATGGATTTTTAAAATTTATGAGTATGATGTAACGAGTTGTCATATTGAGTATTGACACCCAATCACCACGTCAGTTGCTTCAGAGCAATTTTGCAATTTTTACAACAACAAAAAAGTTAGTAGGAATTCCTATTAGTTTAGAGCGGGCGCAGTGTTGTTCCTGCCCGTGTATTGACAACACTGATTCATTTGGCGCCAATCTAAATTTAAGGGATTTACCGCTAAACTTTTAACAAAATTGTTAAAGTTTTTATTGTTCTTAGGCAACATTAGACAATAAATACTATATATGTATCTACTATATTTTTTATTATCAAATATTACGTGAAAATGTTATAACGGAATGATTTAGATTCTAACTTTTATGATGTTTATCTGCCTTTCTTGGTCTAACATTTTTTTACCGAAAAATTTATCTAATAAAAATCTTCGCAGGATGAAAAGATTCGAAGGCAGATGGTGGATGTCGACAGGGAAAAAAGATGGTAACACGAAATAGTTGTTTTACTACCCGATCTCAAGAAGGGGGGATCATTGCGTCAAACTTTTGTTCTCACCCTTCTAGGATGTCAACAATGACAGTGACAATAGGGACAAAACAGTTTTTATTTCTCAAAACGGTGTTTAGTCATTGGCTCGTTCGCGTTTCCCCTCCATGCCCTCGATGTACAATATGGCCGCAGAAGGTTCAAGTGAACCGGTGCGAGTATCCCCGGTGTGCCCGATTCGTAAAAAACGTCAAACGTCTCGAGTTGGAATTGCAAATTCAAACTGACGGGAATACATCGGACTCTTTAGTAGATCCATTTATTAATTCCTCCGTTTATCTTCCGTGGCGTAAATAATACTAATAAAACGGGTGGAAACCGGTAGAGCTGTTCCTCAACGTCTTGGACACTGTCCAGATGTGATCCGACATTATTTATCCAGGCAATTTGTATTCTCCAACCCGTTGTCAGTCTAAGGCAGTGTATAAAAACATTGATTTATGCATAAACACATTGATTGTACTTAGAAAACACAGAGGGCATTAACTGTTAAAGCAGTGTAACAATTTACATCAAAAAGACTTACAAGTTTTCAGCACATTGAATAAAATCATACTCAAAAGAATCTAGAAAAAACATGTTTTATTCATACTTCATTGAGTCTATTTCCCACTTCACAGATATGGGCTTGAATTTTTGTTTTTCCAACTCGCGGCTATTTCTTTTTTTTTTTTTAAATCTGGAGTTGACACGTAGTGAAAAACAGCTTGCAAAAATTTGTTTTTTCTATAAGTTTTTGGCCATTTATGGCTTTCAAACTTTAGAATAAATATAATTGAGAACTTTGTTTTTAAACTCTCTGGACATTCCGAGTTTCTCTGTTCGCTTCGATTGAAGAATGGATGAAGAACATCAAGAAACGGATTTAGAGGTTAGTCCCTTAAACGAACAAGACCTTACAGATGAGTGGCACAAAGTTTTTGGGAGAAAGCGACCTGGTCCACAAATTGCAAACAGGGATCCGAGGAAAGTGCCGCGTATCCAAACCACTGTGAGTACTCCAATCCCTACAAGCAATAAGTATCAAATATTTTCTGACACTGAAACCTCAAATAAAAATAGCCCAGAAACAAAAGAATCAAAACCTCCACCAATTTACATAAAAAACGTACTGGATTCTCACTCACTAACAAAAATTTTAGAAAACATAGGAGGCGTAAATTCCTTCATCATAAAAATTACAAACAATTCGTTAAAATTACTCGCAAACACACCACATACTTATAGAAAATTTGTACAATTTTTAGAAAAAACTCAAACAGAATTCCACACATATCAATTACAAGAAGAAAAAAATCATAGAATTGTATTAAAAGGTCTACACTTCTCTACCCCCACGGGATTAATTGTCGAAGAATTAAGTAACAAAGGATACAAAGTAGTTAATTGCATTAACGCTCTCTCACGGTTTAAACTACCATTGAACATGTTTTTTGTAGATATAGACCCAAAAACATACAATGAAAAAATCTTTGATATCTCGACACTATTATACACAAAGATAAAAATTGAAGAGCCTTTCAGGCGGAGGCAAATAGTGCAATGCACACGGTGCCAAGGCGTCGGACACACCAAATCGTACTGTAGATATCAACATCGGTGCGTTCGATGTGGAGACCAACACGAATCCGGATCTTGCGGAAAAAGCAGGGATACCAAAGCGACATGTGCAAACTGCGGAGGTGATCACCCTGCGAACTACAGAGGGTGCAATGCCTTCAAAGTCCTACAGGCAAAACGCACAACAAGGAACACGGAAAGAGGACAACAAGGAAGGAAGAACATCGAACATTCATCGACACCACCCCAACTAGACGACACTAATTTCCCGTCGCTTGTTCACAAAAAGAGCGAAGCCCTACCACCGCCAACATGGGTGAAGACTCAAAGAAGACCAACAGATCAGCGGTTTGAGGAAGCTACTAACACAACATCAGTTGGTATGCCGCCTGGTCTCCAACATTTTTTAACACAAATGAACGCACTCATCCATCCTCTTTTCAACATACTCAATCAAATCTCTCACATGACCCAAGCCCTCTGTACACAATATGGTAAATAATACGCCTACAGTTGACACATTATCAATTCTTTTATGGAATGCAAATGGCCTCGCTCAACGTAAAATGGAACTCGAATTTTTATTACACCGAGACCGCATCGATATTGCCTTGATCTCGGAAACACACATGACATCCAAATCTCGTTTTTACATTACAGACTACACTGTACATAGGACTGACCACCCAGATGGCACGTCTCACGGTGGCACTGCTATCATTATAAAATCTTCACTTTTACATTACGTCCTACCGCCTTTCACAACACCACAATTTCAGAATACTTCCATTTCTCTACAATGTTTCAACAAGACAATTGTTTTTACAGCGGTGTATTGCCCACCCAGGCACTCCATTTCAAGTGACCAGTTTAGGGAGTTCTTCGTTTTCCTGGGACCAACTTTCGTGGCTGGAGGGGATTACAACGCTAAACATATCCAGTGGGGCTCCCGTCTCTGCTCTCCAAGAGGTCGAGCTTTACGACGTGAAATGCTGAACTCACATTTACAATACATCACACCAAACACTCCCACATATCTACCAACATCAACCAAAAAATCTCCGGATCTACTGGATTTTTTTGTTTGTAAGGGAATAAATAATATTCCTTTTCACACAAACACCTCCACTGAATTATCATCTGACCATCTACCTGTCTTTTTATCACTTCAATTAACACCTTTTATTAAAAACAATCGTCCTACTCTAACTCCTGGACCAATGAATTGGAAAAAATTTCGTTCCTTGGTTGATGAAAAACTTTCGGTCCCAATTAGATTAAAAACACCTGGAGAACTAGAAAACGCGGTTGATCTATTTACAAAAACAATACAAAATGCAGCGTGGGAATCTTCATTGCCTCACACTCAAAAACAAAATCTTCCAAATTATCCTTTCTACATAAGGCAATTAATATCCGAAAAAAGAAGGGCTAGAAACCTTTGGCAACGTTCTAGATCAGTCATTGACAAACGAAATTACAACAAACTTTTGAATACATTAAAAAAAGAAATAAAACAATTTAAACAACAATCATACGAAACACATTTAAAAAGCTTGTCAACAGAGGATGGGAGCCTCTGGCGTAGTACTAAACGTATCCTGCGTCATAGCGTTGTCTCAACTCCTCTCAGGAATGATGATGGAACCTGGATCGTTTCTGATAAAGAAAAGTCCAAAACATTTGCGAAACATCTCTCTGAAGTATTCAAACCTCATAACATAATGAACACTGAACACGATAAATTTATAACAGATTCACTTGAGACACCTATGCCCCTAGATCTGCCACCTAAACCAATTACTCCAAAACAAGTATCACAAGAAATACGACAGCTTCCTAAAAAGAAATCACCTGGTCATGATTTGATAACAGCTGAAGTTCTACAAGAACTTCCCAAAAAAGCAGTCGTCTTTCTGACTTCTTTATTTAACGCAATTTTGAGGACTACACACTTCCCCATACAATGGAAACTTTCTTACATTAAAATGATCCCAAAGCCCCATAAAAATTTAAGTTCCACATCATCTTATCGTCCTATTAGTTTGTTACCCGTTCCTTCTAAATTATTCGAAAAATTAATTTACAAAAGAATTATCTCTATTGCTACTTCGAACAACATCTTACCAGACCATCAATTTGGCTTTCGAACTCATCATTCCACCACTCATCAACTTCACAGAGTGACAGATTTCATTACTTCGTGTCTCGAGCAGAAACTGTACGCGACTGGAGTGTTTCTAGATGTTTCTCAGGCCTTCGACAAAGTATGGCATGAGGGATTATTATATAAATTAAAATTATTTTTACCCCAGGCATATTATCTGATTATGCAATCATACCTTAAAGAGAGATTTTTCGCCGTAAACCAGGGTACGGAGACTTCAGGGATGGAAGAAGTGCTTGCAGGTGTGCCACAAGGGTCAATACTCGCTCCGCTGTTGTACACAATTTTTACTTCTGATATGCCCACAAATGAGAATACACTTACCGCCACATACGCAGATGACACCGCCATATTAACAAGCCATCTCTCTTCTACACAAGCTTCACTCATGTTACAAAACCACATATCAACAATTGAGAAATGGAGCAATCTTTGGAAAATAAAGTTTAATCCCTCAAAGTCACAACATATCACCTTTACACTCCGTCGTGAGACTTGCCCTAGCATATACTTATACAATGAACCTATTCCACAATCCGACAAAGTTAACTATTTAGGACTTACATTAGATAGAAGACTAACTTGGAATCCACACACACGATTAAAAAAACAGACACTGAACAAACGATTTAAAATTCTTTATTACCTACTCAACAGACAATCAAAATTACCATTAAAATCAAAACTTTCGACATACATATATCTACTCAAACCAATTTGGATGTATGGGTGCCAAGTATATGGATCGGCCAAGTATTCCAATATTCAAAGATTACAAAGTTTTCAATCCAAAATTTTAAGACTAATTGTTTCTGCCCCATTTTATGTAAACAATAATACACTTCACAGAGATCTTCAAATCCCAACAGTTTTTTCATCCATCAAAACATATTACAGACGGTTTCATAGTAAATTACAAAATCACACCAACACACAAATACAATTACTCCATTCCCCACAATTACCACGTAAACGTCTGAAAAGAGTATGGATAAGAGACCTCTTAAATGATTAATATCATTTCATTAATCCAGAGCGGCTGCCAGTGGGTAGCTTTCTCTATAACGCCCATAATGCCAAACACACAGTCTGAAATCCAATCTGCTGGTTGTATATCATGCATGTACAGTTGTAGATACAAATAAATGAAGTCAAAAAAAAAAAAAAAAAAAATCTGGAATTTGAATTAGTGTGCGAGGTGGCTGACCATTTTTGTTAAATGTCGTCATTTAGTTTTTAAAAAATGATTAGCTAAATTGATAACTTTCTTTAATACTCTGAAAATAATATCGTTAAATACGATATAAAACCAAGAATAAAATGTTAGATGTTTCGTCCAATTCTTAACTCAATTGATCTGGATCTTGGTGTGGATGAAGAAAGAAATTGTTACTGCCAAGTTTCGACCCGTTTAAAGGCCATCATCAGGGGAAAACCATCTTAAAAATATTTACAAATCGTAAGAAAATTTCTTTGAACACCTTATCTCACTATTCCCCAAGGCTGAATTCGGAAACCTATTTCAATTTATAGCCAACTTTAAGATTCTTTTGCCTTGATGACTTTTTTTTTATGTATAATTTAATGGCCTCATGAACATTGCATATGTAGCCAGACTCTCTATAATTATTTATTATTGCGTGTTTGTTTTTGGGGGGAGGGGTATCGTGAAAAAAGGGCCAGAGGCGACGGCGGGAATCGAACCCGTGACCGCGGGGTCAACAACTACTACACTACTCCACTCGGCTACCGCGGCCCCCCTTAAAATAGATCAAATAATTAAATATAATTTTTTTCATCCAGATGATTTGTAATTAACTCCCTTTGGAGTAACATATGGTTGATCTTAATTATTCATTGTATCGATTAACCTATCAGATCGAAGCAAAAAGAGAACGGGAGGTTATACGAAGTTCTCTGCATAGAATGAAGTTTAGAAAAGGTTGAACTAACGCGAAAAAGTGAAATATTTCGTGTACAATTGAGAATCAGACTTTTTATTTGGATTTGATTTGTAAGAGGACCACCTGAAGTATCGACGTCTGTTTACGAGACACCCAGTATAACCTATCTGACAGCATCGAAGGAGAATTAAGATCAAAACAAAAAGATTATAATTAATGAAATTAATGAAATTCGCAAAACAATAAAAATCATGTAAGCATGTAACCGCAGTACTAGTTGTTCTCCTTTCTGCCATTCAAGTGTATGCTTTTATGTACAATATGACCCAACCGTGTTGAAACTGAAGAAGTTAGATATTTGATGTACAATACTCCAAAAATAGCATAAAAATAATACAAAGTTGTATGCATTAAGCTAAAATTGAAATGAATTTTTTCAACATGATTATTGTCAACGTTTCGATCTTTCGAAATCATCTTCAGAGCATTGTGTTGTCTGCATTTCAACAAAAAGGTTCTCGAATTGATATCCGATGCAAGTTTTTTCTCATTGTGTTCGTTTTTCAAAATACTCGTCGTTTTGTGTCCAGATGCAGTTGAAAGCTGTTCATAGAATTCCATGTTCTTCGTTCTTCTTTGTCAAAATACTTTAAAGTAGAAAAATTGTTCCAGACTTTAACAGTAAAAAAATTGGTCGCTATTTTGAAATCGATTTGCGAGTCATGGTTGAATGAGGGTCTCATAGGCAAATTAAAAGCGGAATCTTTGCGCTATGCAGATAACATTATTGCCTCGATATTAAAATAGCATCGAACACGGTAGAGCTAAAGTGCAAACAGCGGGGACTTAACTCAAATCCCATAAAAATTACACTAATTACATGTACCAAAAAAATAAACACAAATACAAGTCTTCTACAACTAAATGATTCGGTTAAAAAGAGGTTTGATACTCATTGACCTCGGAACTTCAGCGAAAATCAAAAAACATAAACTAATGACCACGAGAAGAATTCAAGGCAAATCATGGCGACTAAAACCGAACTTGACTGTACACAGCAAAAATGGGACCTAAAAATATCCTAAGTTTTGTGTTAAGTTTAGTGACCGTTAATCGATAATCGTGAGGTGCGATCTGGTGTGATGTAGGTTTCAGGAAAGCATTTTCTTTATAGTGCCAACGTTTCGATCTTTATCGAGATCATCTTCAGAGCTCAAAGGGTTTGTCTTCTCTGTAATTGTGACTGGCACTCTCAACACGACACGCAAGAACGGCACAATGTTTTCCTGAAACCTACATCACACCAGACCGCATCTCACGATATCTGAATAACAATCCTAAGCTTTATTAATCTGGTGGGCCAAAGCTCGGGGTAAATAAGTTAACCAAACATCAGGCACAACACACCTATTTATCCCAGAATGCCAATGAAAATAACTCCTTTAATTGCACTAGGAAACTCTGCTAAACCTACCTCCGTCGGAAATCTCACCTCATTGCTGAAGATCAGAATTTTTGACTTTTTTTCCAACGATCACAAAGCACTCAACAATCCGAATATTATTTTGTAAACTAGCCGGACTTTCGGCAATTAGGACTTAATCATCAGCGTATAATAATATTTTTATTTTTGGTATTACCAACAAGATTTTCTCCTTATAGTAGATTAACAGTATCTTCCATAAAAAGGGAAACTAACATTGAGCTAAATACACACCTTGTCTTACTCCAGACCCTATTTCTCTTCTATTTTTTTTACGAGGGTTCGCAACAGCAGAGGTCATATAAACCTTCAGAGTGCCAGTGTTTTTGAAAAAAGCCCATTTGTAAGTATGTCCAGCGGCTCTGCATTCGAACCCGGGACCTTTACCTTACAGTGATGAGCGCCGTGTCAAAGATTAATCCTTGCGGCCACCCACGCCTCTTCTACTCCAGACCCAATTCTGAAGCATTTAGAAATTCCTTCTGAGATTCGAACCGCTGAAGCTCCCGAGGAAAAGCATTTAAGTATATGCACGAACCTAGAAAAAATAACCGTGTTTAAGAGCTTTAGAAATAATGATGAATGATGAGTCAAAACTTTTTTTCGCTTTTCTGGGAGCTTCAGTTGTATCAGGTTAGACAGAACAAAGATCCTATCGACGGCAGAATAACCTTCTCTGAACCCAGCCTGAAATTCGCTAAGTAGATCACTCTCTTTGACATACTTTTCTAATATGTAAGAAAATAGTTCAGCTATTGAGTCTATACATAAAATGCCTCTATAGTTAGATACGTCGATTACGTCACCATTTTTAAAGAGAAGGAAAATTCGCTAAATGAGGATGGGAGTTGGCCCGTATCAAAATATAGTTGAAGAGGTCCAGAAGTTTCTCGATAAAAGAAGAGGGAGCATCTCTGTAAAATTTAAGTTTTATGCGATACCTAAAGCAATAATAGTAATGTTTCTTCCATATTTATTTTTGTCCTTCTTAAGACTATATCTAGACATCTCTCTAACATAAACTTCGCAATTCCAACTCTACACAAGCTCTGCTTGCTGAGAGTTGACTTCATAACAATTAGATAAGTAATAATATATGAAATATTGTGTTTGAAGCATCTAAATAAATACAAATACATGGAAAGTTAAAGTTGTATTACGTTGTTTTTTTCAGACGGAGGGCGGCTGTATCTGCGCCGGATGTTGTGAACCTATTACGGACAAGTACTTGTTACAGGTATCCGGACGATCGTGGCACTCCTCCTGTCTACGGTGCTCCGTCTGCCAACTGGCACTGGACAGAGAGCCGAGTTGCTTCGTACGAGACCACGCTGTCTACTGCAAAGCCGACTATGCCAAGTAAGAAAATAACCTAACATTTTTCTTGTAATTATGAATGAATTTTCCACGATTCGGATTTTCAGGAGGAGGTTTCTAATCTATTTTTTTTTTTGTATGGTGTACCATTTCTAATCGTGAATCTTAAGAGTGATCTCCCACTTGCCACGCTAACGTATGTTACTTTGGAATTTTTATTTTAATATTTTATAGAAAAGGAATTATTGTAAATTTACCCCTCTGAGATAAATTACAAGTCGACGTTAAACCCTTCTGAATGAAAGAATTTAAAAAAATTATTTGATCGTTTCTGTTTTGCTTGTCGGACTATGTGAAGTGCCCGAACTGGCGAGTCTGTTCAGCCCAAGGGACTTCAGGTTCAACCCTTTCAGAACTCGATGAGAAACCTAACAAAGATAATATTTATTCAAATATATGATATTAGTGGAATTGCCTGGTTTTTGATTGACGTTTTTATTAAGCTGTAGATGGTAGATAAATCCGTCGGAGCGAGGAAAGAGTCAGGGGGCTTTTGAAGTTGAGACGTCATGAAAAGGTATGTCGGATGCCGACTGTAGCGTCAATCAAAGTGACCGCGTCACCTAAGACGGTGACTCGGCTATAATTGTAACTGTTTAGATACCGAAGTCAATGTTTACCGTGGTCTGCACCTCGTGGGAAAGGGGTGACTTATTACAACCTCACTCCGGTCATGAATCATATCCCTTTGACGTCGGAAAATAATATTTCATGATTTTTTTTTTTTTGATTTTTTTAAAATACTTTTTAGAGCGGTAATTGTAAACGCGGACAACCGAGGAGAAATAACTTTGTTTAGGATGTGACCTGGGTCGTAACGCCGGTCCTTGGCGAGGATTCTGTATTCAAACGGCGTAAAGTAGACCGACAGACCGCCTCTCCTCCGTTCACAACAGCCCTCTTGAATATTCATACGAGTCGCTGGTTTCCTAAGTGCACCTCTTTCGACTTAAGTCCGAGTCAAAGATCCACAACTGTAACATTTTCGTGTTTCCAATGGGGAGAACCTGTTAAGAACCGAGCCTCAATTAAATATAGCCTAAGAACATTTGCTGACATAAATTGGGGATGTTTGTCTTCGTTTTACACACAAACAGGCAAAATATTACCCCCAATTGAAAATTCTACACTTATTTGTCTCATTGTTTTTATCAATAAATATGTTTTTATACCAGGTTTCAAATTGGGAATATCAATTAGAGGTAAACACACTTATTCCTTAATCCAAAACAAGGATCAAGGGTTTTTGAATGTTTACTTTTTTCAGAATTTAAAATGTTTATTCAGTCTCATTTGAATTCTGAAACAATAAACTGTTTAGTTTTTATCTTAATTTTCTTAATTTCTGTTTTTAAACTTAAAAATGCCACTTAGTGCTGAGGATGTTGCGTGTGGAGTGCCAATTTTTGATGATGACATTCCATCAGATATGCGGCTATTGCAGGATCCTTATAAAACAGTGCGAAACGCAGTTAGACATTTTCCATAAACTGGGTCCTGCCATAAAAGGCCGGCTCTGGACGCCCTAGGGTTTGAGATCAACAGGATGACGGTTTTTTACTTTGAGAATTTGCGAAACCGTCACCTTACTCAAGCGATTCATCAGCTCCAGGAAGTTCGAGGTGCCCAAAATTTCTGAACGCACTGCTCGAATAAGATTAAAGCAGTATGGACTGTTGGATTGAGCAGAATCGACCAGAACACAAAGAATTGCACGACTCCCATTTGCTCGGGACCACAGCCATTAGATTTTGGACGATTGGTCTGCTGTACTTTGTCCAGATGAGTGTACATCTGTAGATTGCTCTAAATGAAAGGTACGAATGCTGTAATTTTGCTCAGAGCTGACCATTTCAACGCACGAAGTTGGGGGTTTTGAGGGACGCTCGTTATGCGGATGAAAAAACATCCCCTCGCCTATGAGCGACAGTCCAATAATGCCCGTCCACGTATCGCTCGCTCAGTAGAAACCTACCTTCAACCATCAGGTCTTAGCCTGGCCAGCCCGTTCTTCATAATCACGTTCATGGGATAACCTCAAGAGATGAAGAACCTCCATAGCTTCTTTATTCACTCCACGATATTGAAAGGACTCGACGTGAAGAACGGGCTAACCTCCAGCAAAGAGACATTTCCAAACTTCGAGAAAGTATGCTGAGGCGTCATCGAGATGTAATTAAATCAAGAGGAAATACGTGTTATTGAAATTGTCGGGTCCACCCTAGAGGCGAAACGCCATAAAGTTGCAAAAGAATGGCAAAGCAACAGGTCCGGAAGAGATACATTCTGAAGTAATTAAGCTCGTATAAGCTCAAGAGGGAAAGGGCTTAATTTCAATTCACGGCCTCTTTAATAAAATACGTAGATCAGGTTAAAATATCAAGTCATATCAATATATAAAATAACCAATGCCTCATATTGTGATGACTACAAGTGGCTTAGCCTCAACTCGCACATAGTCCAAATATTTCTAAGAACAATGCATGCAGATGTCAGGGTGTGTATTATACTGCGCCATTTAAGAATCGTTTTTCCTCAATTCAATAACCCTGTCGGTTTATTCTTCTTCTTTTCCCTACAAAGATTACAGAAAGTTCGTACTTATGTACAATACTAATAGTATCAACACCACAATCATTTTATTTGATTCTCGAAAAAAAATGAATATAATTCATAACTTGAACCTGCTAAAAACTACACAACTCAATTATATATTTATTGATTAGATTTTGATAAAATGTTGTCCATGTATTTGACATCATTACCTTCCTGGTCAACTTGTCTTGAGTTTTCTTGCTGAATCATATATTAACTGGTCACATGTCCGCAATGGTCGTGCAGTGGTCGCGCATTCCAAACCTCATGAAATATTCGCCCTCTCTCCATGCCCACTTCCTTCCCCACCCCTTCAAATTCCAACATACATGATCATTAAACAATAAAATCTCACTGGCACTCTCAACACGACACGCAAGAAAGGCACAAGTACACAGAAGACAAACACTTTGAGTGAGTAGAAATACTTTGATAGAATATAAAATATAATTTTTGCATTGTATAAATTCGCTTTTCCAAATTCTATATGTATTTTCTAAATGTAAACTATGTTTGTGAATCCCAGGCTCTGAAGATGATCTCGAAAAAAGATCGAAACGTTGGGACGATAAAGAAAATGTTTTTCTGATACCTACATCACACTAGACCGCATCTGAATAATTTACTGGAACTTTTAAAACTCATCTGTCTTTTTCTTTTTTTAACTTACAATTTAGCATTTATTAGTTTAAAATTGATCCTTTTTAATTTAAAATTAACTATTTGAAATTAATAGTTCGTTAATTTCAAATTAACCATTTATTAATTTAAAATTAGCTGTTTTCAAACTTGACATTAACATTTTTAACTTCAAATTAATTTTTTTTATTTTCAAATTAACCATTGCGACTTAAAATTAACCATTTTAACTTACAATTAGCTATTTTAACTTGTAATTAACTTTTATAATTCCAAATTAAC
>CM077111.1:20481304-20493955 GCA_039619505.1 Cimex hemipterus | reverse complement strand
GATTTTAAAATTAACCATTTTAACTTACAATTAACCATTTTAACTTAAAGTTAACCTCTATTTAATTCAAAATTAACCATTTTTAACGTAAAATTAACTTTTTTACTTTCAAATTAACTATTTTGAGTTAAAAATTAACCATTTTAACGTACAATTAACAATTTTAACTTGAAATTAACCATTACGATTTAAAAATTTACCATTTTAACTCACAATTAACCATTTTGAACTTTTTACTTAAACGTTAACTTTACTTTCTTTACTATTTACGTTACTTACTAACTTAATGTTAACTTTTTTACTTTCACATTAACCTTTTTTAGCTTGAAAATTTGTTTAAATTTTAATAGAAAAAACCCCCAAAGAGATGATATGAAATGTAAGCACATAAACTAGTTGGACTAAAAGCAAAACGAAAATTAATTACAGTTAGCATTTAAATTTATAGAAAATAAAATTAAAGCATTTTTATTTTAATTGAGAGAAGTGAAAGATTTATAGTTTTTGAAAGCCCAGTTATTTTATATTAAAAATATCAAATCTAAGTGAAATTAATTTGTTTTTATATTTAATTGGGTATAATTTTCAGTTCAATTGTAGTTAATGATGGTTCTCTAAGAGCCCAATTATTTTTTTTCAAATGCAGGAATTTATGTGTTGGGATTTCATACATTCATAACCTTGGTTTTTATGTAATAAAAGGTTTAATTTGAAATAGTTCATTTGAAATTCAAAAAAGTTTATTTGAAATTAAAAAGAGTTATTTTATGCAAAAAAGGATTAATTCCATGCAAAAAAGTTAATTTAAAATAAAAAAGAGTAAGTTTTATAGGAAAAAACTTGGGGAGACTTTGTATGAAATAAGAGAAAAGAGAAATTCCATTGATTTAAAAGATAACTAAATCATTTGGACATAATTAGTTAATGATGTATGGATAAGGGAGGTAAGAAATTAAGCCCTGGAGGAATAGTTAAAATTTAGTAAAGTGGGTAAAATTTATACAGAATAAAATTCCTGACGGAAAATAAGAGATCGGCCAGTTTCATTGACGGTATGGACTCGTCAAACTTGATGCTTTCCATGTAGCAGTAATTTTATGTTTTTCCAGGATACAAAGATTTTAGGAGTGCTATTCCTTCAGTTTGCAAGCCTGCCCCTTTAAAATAACAACCGTGAGGTAGAATAAGTCTCAATCGGAGGTAACTGGAAGTTGTCTCATGTTATATGCGACTTGCTTAATCGCATGTTGAATAAACGAAGTTCCAAATTTAACAGACTTAATGTTGGATCGATTAACGAACTGAAAAGACTTTTATTTCCGCCTTTTGTCATATGTAGAAAAACAAATTCTCGACAGGCAATTAAGCTCAATATTATCTATAAAACAATTTAACGGGCCAGATCTAGTATTTGTTTAAAATAGAAACAAAGGTAGCAGAAAAAATTTGTGTTCTGGTTGGGTCGGTGGTTGACGACGGGACATTATGCCTAAGTTGAAGGAGTTGCAGTCTGGATGATGATATCGATCAGTTGGACGGTGATTTGAATGCCGTTTGATTAAATTAAAACGGGAAAAACAAACAAATAAGTTTGGCGAAGGGGAGGCTGTTATGGATTGTCGTGATGCGGGATTGCGCAGGGCCGCCACGCCCTTGGATCGACCATAAGGGCTCAGCCGTTCTCCCCTTTCCCCCTTTACCGAGGGAGGAGGCGGTTATTCGATTTGTCCCAATCAGAGCAGGGGCCGACGGCTTTCCCCCGAGGGGAGAGAAACACCGTCACAGGCCTGGAAAACTCGAAGAAATACAAGGTGAAAAACTAGAGAAGTGTGAGCTGAATTGATCAAAGTATTCCCCCGGCAGAGGGGCCGGGACTTGATTAGGACGGACTCTCTTCGGATACAACAATTGGAAAACATCCCTTTATATTCGACACCCCTTCGGTGTTATTAAAGGGTTTTCCTCTCGTGGACAAACACTTTGTTGTTACTAACCGAAATTACTATGTTCGTCGTGAATACTTGATCATATCATGCGAGTTCTGATGTGGGCGAACGCATCACAAAAAGAAAACTGATGAATTGAACGGAAAACCTCTTACATTCTTAGTACGAGTACCCAATCAACTGGACATAATTTACGAATACACCTTAATAAACAAACTCTTGTAATCTCCTTTTGGTATGCGGTGCCTTGAGGAACTTGCATTGACGCGTCAGTGCTGACGATGTTTACTTCCTCAAGAGACAACATGAACAAGATATTTGAGTTCAACCAACATTTCCTCAATCAAATATGCACCAAAAAAAGAATGGGGAAAAGGATAAAACTAAAAATGGCACCATCTGTTGGTACAATGTTGCATCTAAGACGCAGCCAAGGGGGGGGGGATCCAGGTTGGTCAACATGGGGTAAAACATTTCGATTTTTTAAGGCACAAAAGAACTAAAAACGTGCCAAACGAGAGAAAACTTTACACAACGTTTTTCGGTCCAACGCAATACTTTCTCCTCCTTCAAAAGGAAAAACAGGAAAAAAATAACTTGATTTAAAAGTTTCAATACTTAAATTTCAAAAAGGAGCATACTGTTTTTATATATTTCCAAAATTATTGAGATATCGTGAGATGCGGTCTGGTGTGATGTAGGTTTCAGAAAAACATTTTTTTTATCGTGCCAACGTTTCGATCTTTATCGGGATCATCTTCAGGACTCAGTGATTGTCTTCTGTGTACTTGTGCCATTCTTGCACGTGTTGAGAGTGCCCGATTGCAAAATGTTTTTCATAGTCTGCAATGTAAACGTTTTAAGTCACCCACATTAACGAATATAAAAAATTTATGGTTAATTAATGGAGAGACCGAATAAAAAGATTAGAGGCAGAAGTATGAAAAGGACCAGAAGGACATGGTCTGCAGTTGAATTTTTAGCACAAAACATAAACGAACAAAAATAACCCTCACGGCAGTAATGAGTGAGAGGTAATTTCTTTCTTTTGCAGATCAATCCAACGGTGTTAAAAATTTTCTGCTTTAAAAATTATAGTATAATTTGAAAACCGTGGGTGTATATGTTTATTTGTTTTATACAGAACGTAACATTATAAACATATTAAATTAAATTAAATTCGATCCATTCTTGCCTAGATACTGAAAATAATAAAAATGAAATAATGCTTTACCAGTTAATATCTAATTTGAAATTTTATTTAAGATAATTAATTAATTATTTTCTCGGGTCACTTCTCTTTTACGTTTTGGTAACAATATGAAATTTACGGAAAAAGGCGAGTGATAGCCAAACCAAATTTTGGTGATAGACCCAATTTTAAGGACTTCGACTTTTTACCGAGATTTATCTGATAATTAAAAAAAAACTTTGATATATTTACAAAAAAACCTGTACAGTTTCATTTTATTATAAAAAAGAAATTAATTTACCCTTTTAAATTAAAGAAATTAGGTTTGAAAGTACCGTATTTTCCGTATTTTAAAAAAAGTCCCGATTAGAAATGGGATTTTTTCAAATTTTGATAACGTTTAAAATACTGCTTGGATTCGAGCCAAACCGAGCTTAAAAGTCGCAGGAAGAATCCAGCCAAAAATCGGTACAGAAAATGTGAGAATCAAATAATGAAGGGACGTAGCTAGGAGGGAGTGAAATTAAAGAAATCGAGCTGGTTGTTGTGCGGCAGAAAATGCAAAAATGCCAAAAAATTTCGGTTGATTTTTTTTTTACTTTCATGGACTTTAACTCTGCGACCTCCGGTCGATTCTGGCTGAACGACAACCCAACCGTCCTTATGGGATTCTTTACCACCCTGCCAAATTTCATTGCAATGCGATTTCTGAAAGAACATCAACTTACACAAGTTTCTTGATATAAAATCGATTGTTCGAAATATCGAACCGGGGAAAAACAAAGCCAAAGCGTGACTAGTTAAAAGGAAACAGATTCACTTTAGGTACGGTTTGTCAGAGGTAACAGATCAAGGTTTTACAATTCTGAAATGTAAGCCATTTTGGTTCACTAAGGCTAAACTAAGACATATAACATAAGGTGGGGGGGGGGGCAATTTTTTACTTTTTACACGGGGTAGGAGTGTTCGGCACTGGAACCAAGTAATCCGAACCATGGGAAAATACTGCATCTTTCAGGCTGAAGTCCGTGCAATTGAGAGATGTACTCAGTTCAATTTGAACAAAAGGTACAAAAACAAGAATATAGCAAGCAAGTCAGATAACCAAGCACGAAGCTCAAACATCATTGGCGTTGGTGCTTCGCAGATCTAAACTAGCCAGCATGGACATTAAACCAATAAATTAACCAATGGAGAGTAGATGGCGACGAGAGAACGGACACCCTAACAAGTTAAGGGCTATACCGATGGTCGGTCCTGAACCATTCTGTGGCATAAGGGTTTGCACAATCAGAACTAACAGTGGAATTAATTGGACGTAACATTTAACAACGTTCTAGCAAAATTTTGGAAGGAAAGAATCAACAGAATGCAGAAAGAAGCAGGGAAAAACGTGACAGGATTCTAGATACTGCAGAATTCGGGCGTCGTAAGAAGATTGATATAGGCCAACATGGCACGTGCAGATTCTGCAAAGAAGCAGAGGATACATCAAACATGCTGACAAACTGTGACAAGAGTTTTGGGATGTACAACAACAGATCGTAGAAGAAATTCGACCATTGAAACCTGGCGTATCAATAAAATTCCTAAATCTATCTTTATTAGTTAGTCCTATTTAATCAAAGTAATGATTTAAATTGATTTATAAGCGTTTTATGTAAAGTGTGGATTTAAATTTAGACTTTCAACTCAAACCGTGTCAGTCTTTAACAATATCAGATGAAAATGTTGTCGTAAAACTTGGATTAATTATTTAAGGCCGAGATGTTAGCAGGTGATTTGAGCGCTCCGGAGGACTTCGGGATTCGAGGGGGAGGCGTAAGAAATTCCTTCGTGACAATAGGATTTCTTCTAAGACCCTCCACAACCTCAACCTATGACAAATGTGACTTGCTGCTGACGCGCATCGGCTGTCGGAGAAAAATCTCACGAGCTAAAATTGATTATATTAATTTTTAATTTTTTTTCTTTTTGAAGGTTATCCGTTTATTGTACAATTATGGCCGGTGAATCGGCAAATAAATTTTTTTCGCTTTTTCGATCGTGTATAAATTGATGGCCAGACAGTTAGAAATGTGGTAATTCATTTCATAGATTTTTTACACGGCTACCACCCTGGGACAGACGGTAACAGGTGTTGCCCACGACGAGGATGACATAGTGCGGCTTTAGAAGGGCAGATCTATTACATTCGATGACAGCTTCTGTCGGATAACGGTTGCAAAAAAGCCAGACAGGTAAAAGGGAAAAACAAACAAACCCGACCAAAAGCGGTCCACGTATCGAAACCAAGTCGAAGCCGCTATTATAAAAACGTTCCCTCGAGAGATTTTAAATTTTCACTATTTATTTACGATCCCGATAACGTGAATCACCCGGATTGGGAAAAAAGGGTGGTTAATTAATTGGACAATCTATTTTCCGGAACAAGGAGAATGTAAACAGTGTTAACGATTTGGGCTTGGGGTGAACTTCATCCCCTTCGCATTCCGGCTAACAAGTTGACAAAGAGCCCTATTTGTAAAACTAATTCCGACACAAATTACCGAACGCCGCCCCCACGATTCACTTTTTACCTCCCCAAGGGGTTATAAAACACCAATATGAACAAATCCTATGAGACTACTGCCTCGATGGTTTATTTGATTGACCGGTCTTCACATATACACCCGTAGGACTCACCTAAAACCGCCATGTTTTACGAAATGTATAACCCATAAATTTTTTTCAAATGCATTTGTTATCTATACATGATCTTATACTGTAAAAACACATGATTAATAAATTGCACAACACTAGCACTAATGCCAGCACTATACAGGTAGAACATACTTTGTGGAGCCATTGCTGCCACTCATAGTGTATGATTCACTCAAAGAGGTCTCGAGGCCACCGTCAGTTGAGGCGACGTGGTGGGTTGTCAGGATGGTTTGACCGTTGTGGCGGAACGTTTGGAATCTGGACCGAATCAGTTCGCTGGCAAAAGAAAAGATGATGTCTTTGTGGATAGCGAGGTTACTGACAATTTGCCCAAGGACATCGATTGGAGGGACCCATAAATAAAAAATGTAGATAAACGATAAGGGAAACACAAGAATAATGTTTCCGTGTAAAACGGAAAGCTAGAAAATACTACTCAGGAATTGGGGAGACCGATGATGATGATGATGATGATGATGATGACAGGAAGTAGGACTCGGGGGGATTTTATATTTCCAACGAATGCAGCTTTTAGCTCTTTAGTTTCTTTAGTTCGGTTCAATCGAATCAATCCTTTATTCGAGGAGTAAAAAGTCATTGCCTATTATTCAGATATCGTGAGATGCGGTTTGGTGTGATGTAGGTTACAGAAAACCATTTTCTTTATCGTGCCAACGTTTCGATCTTTAGTGAGATCATCTTCAGGGCTCGAAGTGTTTGTATTCTGTGTAACTGTGCCGTTCTTACGTGCCATGCTGAGAGTGCCAATTGACACAACACGCAAGAACGGCACAGTTACACAGAAGACAAACACTTCGAGCCCTGAAGATTATCTCACTAAAGATCGAAACGTTGGCACGATAAGGAAAATGTTTTCTGAAACCTACATCACACCAGGCCACATCTCACGATATATGAATAATTATCGATTAACGGTCGCCAATCTCTTCACACGCCATTGACTATCATTGCTGAACTTCTTTTTCCCTGTGCTTTCTTGATACCCCGTTATGTTTCCATTCAGTGGTTTTTTTCTCAAAGGTAATATGTGTGCCAGTTTCTCTCACAATGTACAAATACAAATAGCGTATGGTGTCATCTATGAATAGGACCTACGGTAACGATGATGATGTTGCTGGAAATATAGGAAGTCCTCCTAGCACTGTTGCCGAACTTCTTTTCCATAGAGTTATATGCCTAGATAATCGAAGGTCAACCATTTCTTTGTGTTTTATGTGGAACCATTCTGAGATGGACGAGTTTATGTCTGACCAGAACGCAGTTATTGGCGCAATTGTTTAGGCGTTTATACGGTACTCAACTCTTAAAGGTAATGGTCCCGGGTTCGAATCCTTGATAGTATAGTATTCGCAAGCAGTGCAGCATTTTGACTTATTACACTCTTCCTTTGCCTAGTTGATTAGTTCAGTTCCATGGACAGAATCCTTCTTTAGGTAGAAGATCATTGTCATCGCTGCAATTCTTTTCCTTGGGACTTTTTGGGCTCTAGGTTATGTCTCCATTGAGGTTTTTTTCGCGTTACAAATTAATATGGGTGGCAATTTAGTCTTATTCATTGCAATACCTACAATTGGCTTATGTTAAAGTTACATGTGTTGTGTATCGCCTATCGCTCCGCTGAGTTTTATCCTATATGTAAATTGAATAAGCTAGTTTTGGCTGCTTAATTATGAGTTTGCGGAGTCTGGCAACCTTGGAATTCGTCCGTGCCTTTTTGTTTTTTGGCAGTTCTTAAGTCTAAGTTCAGGTCTTTATATGGCCTAACAGACTCAGACTATGCTTGGCACCGCTAAATTCGTCCATTTCTATGGAGGTGTTTAGGTTCGATCTTGCTATCTCAATTATAGATTCCGGTCTATATATGGTCTGGCAAATCCTGCCAGTTTTTCTGTTTTTCTATTACCCAGAAACCTTTGCGTTCTGGCGCCCGGGTTTGTTGTTGTTCCCCCAAGCTTTGGCGATTTAAAATGCATTCATGCTTTATTTTTGATCCGACCATTTTACGTTTTAATGGTTTCAGTTTTCCAGTTGCAATTTTCCATTTGGTTCTAGCACAGTAGAAATATAAATGCCTTCGTATTCCATGTGACTTTATACATGGGAGCTTTCAAGTGCTGAGAGGAAAGCGGCCCAATTCAAAGATTTCGCCCCTCGTTCATAATCTCAGAGAGGGCGGCTGCATTAATGAGAAAACCTCGGCTAATGTGTGTAATGTATACCACTAACCCATTGAATACTTACAGGGCTTGAGACAGGCCGCCGGTGTATAAATCAAACCGGACAATCCGTACAAAAAAAAAATAGTGTGACACTAAGCTCAGCCTTCCTCTACAAACCAACAAAGGAGTGTACACTTATCAATCTTTTCAACCGTAGCATTTTGATTTCTGTCTTTTTTCTCTTGTTTCATTATTGATGGTTACGTTTTTCTGAGTCAGAGAGTCGGAAATTTAAACGAATATATTTCAGCAGAAACCTCCACCGTCCGCATCTTTCCCTGATGGCGCTAGAGTTCTGTCCTCTGATTCTACAGGGCTTTGGAAAATTTCCAGAAATAATTAAAAATTAAGTTTGATGAAAGCATATCTATGTTATGTACTCTCTTACAATCTTCCCTAACTTATATGCCGATACTAAATCTTTAGTTGTCTACTACGTACCCAAACCAATTTGAGAAACTCGCTCACCCTCCCAGCACCCATTATTATTCAACAAATTCAATCCAAAGTCCTTATATCGATAAATGTTCCCAATTGCGTTTCGAATGATAACCCTCCACAACGACCTTTCCTTTTATACAATTAATATTTCAATAACTTTCGAAGATCCACAAAGCTGTTTGTAGTAAAAACGGGCAAAAATAGCTTCTACCTTCTAGCTATATGCATCAATGGTTAGACCTCTGGTTGCATACTGCACCCAAAAATCATTTTAAAATATTTGGCATTTTTTTTAACATTAGAGAGTGCCAATAGAACAAGGAAATAAAACCAGATCTAAGGGGGAAGCCATCTGAAAATTCTGGACAGAATTAAAATAAACGAGATGTCTAAACGACAACCTGATAAAATTATAGGATTTGAAGCAAAACTTTACAGACTCTTCCAAGTGGTCATAGATAACAGAATTGTTTGAAAGGAAGTCAGTTCTAAGTTTCGTAAAACGGCCCCAATACGGTACCCTGACGGTACATACTGGTACTGTCTTCCCAGCTGAGGTACATGTAATCCAACTTTGTGCACGGAATACGATAATGAAGAATATGAAAGGTCCAACCTTGTTAGCCAACTTTACAAATTTAGGTACAAAAGGGGGCTTTTGACTGTGTTACTCCTGAGATACAAGGACATATAAACTTTAACTAAGGATAAGCGTTTACAATGTTTTGGAGATAATTAAATAATATGGCTATAACGGTACCTACCAAAAAGATCTACTTTGACTGAATTTTTCAAGTGGTTAAAGGCATTACCAGGCGTTTGGAAAGGGATACGGATAAGACCGAATTGTACCATTACACAACCTGTCGGACTAATCCCAAAATTCCAAGCTTAAGATCATGCAAGCTAACTCTATGCAGGACTTCATAAAAGAAAAATATAAAAGGATATACTTTCGAGCAATCAGGACGCATATAATGGCACTAAATGAGCACGCTTTTCGCTCAAAATCTGAAAATAGACAAATTGGCTAACGGTCCTGGGAAAACACAACAAGGTTAGCTTGAGCTAGTTCCGGGATGAAGATGTAGAAGGAAAAAAACAGGGGGACCGACTAGACAAAAACGAGGTAACCCTCTCAACCATGCGACCAGCACAACCACACGTAGACTGTGATAAATTCGCAGTTGAAAGAATGAGAAAGAAAAACTCAAGTATTGCACCAAGGCATCAGATATAAAGAGACCCAAGATTTATAAATCTCACTTAAACGAAAATTTGAGGAAAGAGGCTTTTTTCCTAGCCACTGCCTTCTTAACTACCACCTACTGAAGACAAAACAGAGAAGCATGCCGACTCAGTCAGTAGAAACCAGAGACTTCGGCTTATATCCTTTGTGAATGTGAATCTGCAGTTACAGTTTAGCCAGTACGTAAAGTCATCCTCACTCCAAAAAAGTGTACGAAGAGGCACAGAAGAAAGTTCTTAGATTTGTAGGAAAAACTTTCATATAATATGGTCGTAACTCATAATCACAAGAGTAATTGACGTGGCACTGGGATCGCCAAGAATAGCATGTGAATGCGCAAACAGACTCTTATGATAAAATAGATCTGTAACGACTAACGACTAAATTGCATCCTTGCTACCTACCAACCGGCAGATCGCACAATGTAATCAACATATAATATTAGGGGCAACATCAAATTGAGCAAAAATCTTTCTTTCCCAAAGCTCATTACATTGTTGAGTTTAGAAGAGGGTGTAATGTTTTTCGTTCAATTGGGCTGATTCTTTTGGCACTAATCTAAAATCTCCATCTTGGAATCTTTCCTATCATTCAGCCCACCTTGTATTGATTGTTACACTCGCTAAACATATATTTTTCATACCCAGTGTAGAATTTAACCCTTTCTTGCCCATAGTTGCTTCTGAGCCAAGCAAAATTTAGCAATTTTATGTAATGTCAGTAGGAAATCCTGTACGTTTTGGGGTTGGCGCAGTGTTGCTCCGCCTCCGTGAATTGGCAACACTGAATTATTTGGCGCCAATCTAAAATCTCCATCTTGGAATTTTCTATCTCCAACATGCGTCTTCATCCCACCTTGTATTGATTGTTACATTCGCCAAACATATATTTTTCATATCCAGTGTAGAATATAACCCTTTCTTGCCCAAAGTTGCTTCTGAGTTAAGCAAAATGTAGCAATTTTATTTAATGTCAGTAGTAAATCATGTGAGTTTTGGGCTGGCGCAGTTGTTCCGGCTCCGTGAATTGGCAACACTGAATTATTTGGCGCCAATCTAAAGTCACGGTATTTTCTCATGACCTTGTAAAAATATTGCTAATGTACATCTTGCTCCAAGACATTAAGTCATAAAAGGATAAACAATTAATTCTATAATTAAACAATTTCTAACAAAAATTAAACAATTTTTAAAAGTCAATGTACAGTAGTGTTAGCAAATTGTATAAATCGACAGTGCGGCTCTTTTCTAAAGGTACTCCACTGGCTAAAAAGTGCGTGGTAATAAAGTTCAAAATTTCATAAGTAGAAGTATAAACTACGGAAGACTGTCAAACCCCACGGCCTTTGTGTATTATCGTCACCTTCTGGGGGGGGGGGTCCATTCAAGAGGACGTCCGGACTTTTGGTGTCTAAGGCTCCTCGAGTCCATCTACCTTAGACCATTCACTGTGATGCCAATATTTCGCTTTGGTTTACATGAGGCTGTGCAAGTTGGTTCAAATCAGTCGAGTTATGAATCTGCTCGAATGATTTTTTTCTCGAAAACAAAACTAATTCTCCCCATGTCATTTGTTTTAGTGTATTATTTGAGCAACCTTTGGATTTCACTTTCCATAGGAACAAAACTCATTTCCCGTAGACTTTTCTTTTACTCTAGACGCATGAGACGCCAAAGGTCCGGCATCTCATACGCCTGGAGTGGCCCAGGAGTGGGCACTTTAAAGGTGGCGACATAAATTAAAAAGCTCGCCTTTCGTCCTGGCTCGTAATTCGACTCGTGGCCGGAATATGATGAAGGACTGAAGTAAATCCCCCACCGATCTTCTATTAGGGTTTTAAAGCCTTTCCATTCAACACGACTTCAATGGCCGGGCCGATATCACTCATACTCACACCTACTCACAATCAAGTTGCGCGTCTCCGAGCAACAAACAAAACCAAAAAATAAAGCCGCGCCTTCTTTAATCTCGACTTTTTTTTTCATTTTTAACGTGTCCGCCCCCCCGTTTAAGTCAAAATATTTTATTTACCCTTCCAACAGGCTGTTTAAAGGCAGTTTCGCCACATTTATGGACCACACTTTTCGAAAAACGGGTTTACCGCATAGCCAAAACGCGAGCGGAAAAAGAGCCAACAAATCTTAACAGGATATCTTACAATTAATTATGGTTTTTAGTTGAGATAAAAAAGTCAATGGCACAAGCAGGTTCCAACCCTAGATACGCCGCTGCTCGACCCCTTGAGCTATCGTGGATCCATTCGGACATCAACTTCCCATCTCAACCCCATCTTTTGAATTTTCCCTCCTATTTGCCATTTTTCAAATGTCGTGTAATCTATTTGATTCTCGGCGACAAATGAAATGGCCTTGGAGAGCTCTAGTGAAGGCATACTTCATTTTAAACCTATTAAATTCACTAGTTTCGTGGTCCGCTTGGCCAATTATCACAACTAAAAACCTTAATTAATTGTAATATATTAATTGGTCGGACGGACCACGAATCTAGTGAACTTAACAGGATACTTCATCCTACCGTTTTTATGGACTTGTAAATGAAGGATTAATTAATTTTATAATTAACTACGTTCTATTTGTAGTTCTTAAGAAACATATTCTCACTCGTTAAACTATCGATTATCTTAACTATTACGAAGAATGATCCGGTGATTTAGCTTGACATTTTTCATACAAATCTCTCACTACCTGTCACTTATCTTCTTCTCTCTTTCTCGTGCTCTCTTTTTTTTCTTTTTATCTCTTTCTCTCTCTCCCCCCTCTTTCTGTCGCTGTCTGTCTGTCTGTGTCTGTGTCTGTCTGTGTCTCTGTCTCTGTCTCTCTCTCTCTCTCTCTCTCTCTCTCTCTCTCTCTCTCTCTCTCT
>CM077111.1:20421596-20480473 GCA_039619505.1 Cimex hemipterus | reverse complement strand
TGTGCAATAAAAATTAAACTTGTCAAATCTTTGTTCAATCATTGAGCACACTAGTTCCAAACTGTCAAAAATATTGCGCAACATTATTGCGCGATATAATTTTAATTATAAGTTAACCATATAGATCTTAGTACATCTAGACCAGTACAAAGGTGTACGCTGTCTGGATCGGAGACGATCAAGCTATTAATTTCTTTGTTCAATCGACCATCCACGAGTAAGTAATGTTGCAGTTGACGCCTAATCCTTATCTATTATAAAATCTATCTCTATCTGTACGTCTACCTTCTGTGCTCTCTCTCTCTCTCTCTCTCTCTCTCTCTCTCTCTCTCTCTCTCTCCCTGTGACTCTTTTCTATCTATCTATCCAGCTATCTATTTATCTATCTCTATCTTTAGGTTACTCTTTTGTTTTCTTCTTAGTTCTCCCTCTCTTTCACTCTTTTCTCTTTTCCCCCTTACATTCTTTCTTTACCCATCCAATCCAAATAATATTTCATTTGTTTCCTTTAAAATTCTCCCTTCTTGAATTGATTACTGGGAGAGAACCCTGTGTTATATGAATATAATAGTCGTACATATTTTCGTCTTCTTTACCTTTCCCTATTTTATGAAATGAGCAGTATTTGTTTACATCAAAAATGTTCATTTTTTTTTTGGAATGTTTACTATATTTTCTTAAATAGTTCCCATTATGAGATAAAATGCATTTAAAAATTGCAATATTTTTATGCAATATGCATAAATGGTTATGTCGGTCCTATTGCCTGGAAATTCCTTTCATGCGGTTTAGCGCGAAAAGTTACATGAGAATTGGCGCATGATAATCATCATCATTCCATACGATGATGGTTTTATGGAAGAAAGTGGTGAATTAATTCCAATTCTAATACATACTTCCAGAGCTGGGAGAAGAATTATGAAAATATTAACTTGGACTTATTAATTATTATAGATATAAACATTCAGTACGCGATCAGTCGACAATTTCAATGTCGTTGGAGTTTTATAAACAAAATGTGTATCATGTTGTTACATACTCTGACAAAATTCTAATGCATAACCACCATTGCATCATTGTTAGAAAAACAAACTAAAATTAGGACAATCTGTCAAATTTACAGAAGAAAGCCACCAGTGACACGGAATGTAAAATAGATTAAGTAGTGTTTGACAGGTTCGAGAAAAACATTTCGCTACTTTGAATCGTTTTTTGAAGAATGGTGGCGAAGAAGCTTCCAGCCGATTGATCACTGTCACACTTCAGGCTACCACGTTCACCGAAACCGTCATCGTCCCGGGTCCCCCATTCATCCTGGAATAACTCACCGAAGGACAAAACAGTCGAATCTTCCTTCTCGCTCCTTCGGCTCCCCGTTCCCCTGGGAGGGGTCCAAAGGGGAAATAAATCACTCAGTCCTAAAGTCCTAAAACCGCATCCTTTACCTTAGCCGGAGACCGAAACTCGAGAGATAAAAAAGAATACTCCTACTATACATCAAATATTTCACCCGAATCTAAGGTGGAAAAAATATAAGACCTTTTAATATATGTCTTAGATGTATAGATTTTTTTTATAACGTGAGAAAATTCACGAGTTTTAATATTTTCTGTCGAAAAGTTATGTCTTTGGAAGATTTCCGGCCTTTTTACTAATCGTTCAGGTAATGTTAATATATTATCATTACTAGTTCTACAATATTTAATAGTTTTTGAAGAACAATTCCGGTTTAGTATTCTCCATTTCTTTATCTATGATAATTTATGATCTCTCAGTTTCAGGTTAGAACAGGACCTAAGGAATAGAAAGTATTGTAAGAATGTTCTTTAAAACTTTAAGGATGTGTAGGGTGGAATTTGAAATTTTGAAGTAGAACAGAGCCTGGGGATAATTTTTTTCCAAAATTTGAAACTAAACTAAAACGTAACTAAATACACATTTTTTGGTCGTTGGTTCAAGAAAAATTCGGCCGGCCTTATAAAAAGGACACCCTGTTTAGTATGGGGCTCAAACTTTGGAAATGAAGTCGAAAGAATGCGACAATAATATTTCAAGCGTGTCCTTCGTGTTCCTTTCGACACTCCAGAGCGTTAAAATTTTGGTACAAACTACTCTCACCTCATGATTGCAGCCTTGAGTTGTTACTGCCGGTTGGTCCGATTGTCTGAATGCAAAACCGTTCCTTTTTAACTGGGAACAATATTTTAACGATCTAATTAAAAACAATCGCCATCTTTCACTTGACATTAAAAAAAGAAACACATTAAATTAAAGCGTGGATCCTATTTTGAGATTAGCAGGTTTAGCCAGGAAGACTTTCAAAATACTTGCATAAATAAAAATACGTGTCTTCTGTCAACTCAGGAAGATTAATGTTAAAAGCCCATCATTTTCAATAATAAACTGCAAAAATGTAAATTCAAACCAAGCCAATTTTGTTCAAACCTTTTTGAAACTGAGTCGATGTTTGCGATCGTAGTAAATATTTAAAAAATACTCCAAATTCGACTTCACTCAGAGGTAAAAACAATCAGGAGCATGAAGTCCTGCTTATCTGCGTTATAAAAAACAACTTAAAATGAGAAACCTGTTATCTGTATGATTTAGAAAATTTATTATTTTTCTGCTTTCGCTTATGGTTCTCATTTTATTGTTATTTTGTGTAAAAAACAATTAAATATCTGCTTGACCAATTAATATACTTTCCGGATTCATAGTCAGGATGACATGAGGATCTTTAACGTCCGTACCTAAAGCTTACCGGACAGTTGGATTCTCAAAATGGGTGTGACGCATCGTAGCCTTAGCGATGATGCAGAGGCTTCGCACCCCGAAGGGCTGTTACCACCTCGCTCCCACCCCGTCAGAATGGTTAATGTCGCACGGAAAGGGCTAGCGCGTACTCCCTAGATAGAGATGGCGACTCTATCTCTCCCAGTGTAGAGGCTCCTCTAGCGTAGAAACTTTCGGGAACCCCCGACAACGGTTTCGGATTTAAGTGAGATTGCTACCCACCCACTAGGTGAGCACTGCCTACGGTCAAAGGTCTCGCACCGTGCTAAGCCTACACCTGCTACACGCATTCGAGGGACGCCATAGGCCAAGCCTAGGTGGTCCGATCCTTCGCTTCCCCAAGGGTACCACGCCGGTCATACGCATAACTGTGCAAAGCACGCACGATCCTGAGCACCGCCGATTCAATATCCGCACCTAGCGCTCGCCCACGCATTCGAGGGGATAAGGCATGATCATTACGTCTTCAACACTTACATTCTGTCACCCGACCAGCGCCCCCTAACCATCCCAAAACAATTAATTAAGGTTTTAAATTGAGATAAAAAAGTCAGTGTCATGAGCGGGATTCGAACCCACGACCTTCGGCTTGATACGCCGCTACTCTACCACTTGACCCGTGTCATTTGCTTTCGAAATCGATTACCCATTCTATACATGACTCCCTTGCTTGTTGTTTCTACTTCTTGGGCATGACATTTTATTAATTGTGCATCGGATGGGGAAGACAATGGCGGCCTTCACTCACTATCGCCAATAAGAATGTAGAGTAATAAATATAGAAGTAGGCAAAGCAGTAAACAAAAAAATTCGTGACGGTTTATATTGAAGCGTTCAATGAGGAACAAGGGAGCAAAATAATGAAAAAATTTAGAAACTTGTTGGTAAAGGTTGAAAGAAGTGTTAAATTTAACACCTCAAAAGGTTTGATGTCTTGATGGGACTTGAAAGAGTGTCCTGATGAAGAACTCCACGAAAAATTCTAGAGTTCTAATGTCATAAACATGGTAGGACATCTTTTTCATGGGTTGTTACATTCAATGCCCATTGTCCTCCACAAGAATTGTATGTTGCCTACATGAAAGTAGCGGTAAGGCCATTTATTCCTGCGCCCCTACGGTGTTTTAAATGTTTAGATTTTGGACATACAATTTCTTCTTGTAAGAAGAGGGTTTTTATGTGTGGATGTGGGCTGGAAAGGCACGAAAAGACTGTTCCTATAATAGCAGTAATGTCGTTAATTATGGTATTCAGTTCAGATAGAAAAAGGCAATGGCACGAGCGGGATTCGAACCCACGATCTTCGGCTTGATACGCCGCTACTTTACCCCTTGAGCTATCCTGACCTAGATACACTCGGGTACTAACTTCCTATCTCAACCGCACCTTTTGAATTTTTCCTCCTTTTTGCCTTTTTAAATAAATAATAATAATAGTAATCATAAAAAGAAAAGTTACAAACATTACATAATATATAATTTGATGTAAATTTACGGCATGAAGGTCCGTCTGCCGGATGTCGATTTACATTTCACTTAAATTCACTAATTTCGTGGTCCGTTTGACCAATTAATATATTACAATTAATTAAGTTGAGATAAAAAAAGACAATGGCACGAGCGGGATTCGAACTCGCGATCTTCAACTAGATAGGCCGCTGCTCTACCACTCGAGCTATCGTGACCTGCATCCATTCGGACATCAACTTCCCATCTGGACCCCACCTTTTGAGTTTTAAGTGGATCGAGGTCACGATAGCTCAAGTGATAGAGCGGCGGCGTATTAAGCCGATGTTCGTGGGTTCGAATCCCGCTCGTGACACTGGCTTTTTTATCTCAACTGGAAACCTTAATCGTAATTTGACTTAAATTTTTGGTCGACACAGAGAAAAAATTTATAAAATTGATCCTTAAATAAATATTACAATTGGTAATTTAATTTTTAATAATTACATTAATTACTAACATACATTCTACAATAAGTTTAGATATATACATTTTTGGGCCAGCAATTTAGAATGACGAAGCTTTAAGATATTCAAAATTAAATTCTTGGCGATAGTGCTAAGCCATATTTGATTAAAATTTTCTCGCCATTAAGCAGTAAGTCAATGACCTGTGTCTCATTCAATTGAGAAAAATCTCGATCCAGAAGCCGAATCTTCGCTAGGATAGTTTCGAAATAAAATGCACTGTCTTCTTTAACCTGGTCATTGCAGAACAAATTACATTATCTCTCGTCCGAAAAGGTGCACCATTGAGATAAAGCAGATCTCTGATTTTGGATAACCACCTTAACTCGATCAATGACAAACCTTTAGACCTGTCGTGAGATAGGTGACAAAACTGAGTGTCAATTTAGCAAGGTGATTTTCATATCAAACATATTAAAATCATCTTGCTAAAGTTCATTATAGAATAAAATAAGTGAAGTGGATCTGAATTGAACACGAAGTTCTTCACTGAAATTGACACTCAGTTTTATTATAATTTCTTTAAACTGGAAAGGCCACTCATTCTAGCTATGAAAAACGATGAGTCACATGATAGATCTTAACACATTCTATTCCAGCGTTCAAACCACAATGCACCACGACTAACGACTTCCAGACCTCCTGTTTTGGAAAGACGGTAATCAGGATGTTTCAAGAGTTTAAAGATCTTTTTATATTATTTTGTGTATTCAGACCAATACCAACTTCTATTTCTAATTTTTAAAAAAATTAATAATCTCTTGAAAACTTCAGGTCATCCTAAAAAGTCCCTACAACTTCATACCGTAAAGTCCCCCGTATCTCATAAAATGTTAATCTCATTTTATTTACACCAATGTAAAAGGACTAAAAACTCTAATAAACATTTATTTTGAATAATGGTTTATTGACAACTTATATAATTAGTAAGGTGTTCATTTTTTTTATTATATACTATATTTTTAATTAATAAGGAGCTAATAAAACAATTGTTCAAAATAAATATTTAATATAAATAATAATAAATAAGCTTTTTTTTTAATTTTGGTTTGTAATAGGTACATATTTATTTAGAAATCGTGAGGTGCGATCTGGTGTGATGTAGGTTTCAGAAAATAAATTTGTTTATCGTGCCGACGTTTCGATCTTTATTGAGATCGTCTTCAGTCAAAGTGTTTGTCTTCTGTGTAATTGTGCCATTCTTGCGGGTCGTGTTGAGCCTTGCCACAATTACACAGAAGACAAACACTTTGACTGAAGATGATCTCAATAAAGACCGAAACGTTGGCACGACAAAGAAAATGTTTTTCTGAAACCTACATCACACCAGACCGCATCTCGCGATTTCTAAATAATTATCGATTAACGGTCACTAATCTCTACACACTCGTTTTTATAACTCATTGGCCAGCTTCAGGTTGTTGATCAGCCTCCACATCTTTGCCAGCGGTTTCTTCTGTCTCAGTTGCAAGAACCTGCGCCTGCATAGACCATAACAATAAAATGTCTTCTATTGATTGATTCTATTGATATTGATTTCTAAATAAATATCGATTAACGGTCACTAATCACCACACAAAATATGTACATAATTGAAACAGAGAAACAAATTATTGATTTCCTATTAGTGCTTTCTTCTTATCATTTTTGACTTCTCTTTCTTCCTCTTCTTTTGATATGGATATGTCTTACGGCTGGGGGTCAATCCCAAAGTTTAACGCGGAAATTGTTACCACGACCGTGCGTCGGTGCACTGTTTACCAAGTATACGCGAGAACGAACTGGTTGGCAGGTGTTTTTAAAGTCGCGACGCGATTGACGCTTTTGACGCATGTGACGCAACGCGGTCGTAATGAGCTTCCAAATAAAAACGATCCTCAAATTAATAAATAAGCGTTCCCTGATAATTTGCGAGTGTGTTTAAATAGGCATCAGAAGACATATCCATGATTTATCTGCATGCAGTGTTCTGTTCTCGTTCCATCTTTCTTCTTTTTCCATGTCATAGTCATTTATAAACCGGCCCTGTTAGAGTGAAGGCCTCTCCCTTTTTCCTCGGAGCTGTCTTATCTCTTGTGATTATTCGTCATGAACCTCCAGGAGGCTCCCGAAAATCGCCTTCCCATCGTTTCTATGGTCTTCTTCTCCTACCGGATAAGTGCGGTGTCCAAATGGTTGCCTTTTTAGTTCATTTACCATCTGGAGAACGATCACGTCACCTGCCCAATTCCACTTCATTAGACTAATTTTCGCAGTTACGTATTTTTACATTTGTTTTCTTTCTAAAATCATCGTTTATCCATCGGTCCTGCCTTTTTATAGTTAACATACTTCTCTACATTGTTCTTTGAGTGACAGACATTCTATCCATAGTATGTTTTGTTAGAGGCCAAGTTTGAGCATCGTACGATAGGGCATAACGCAAGTGCCTGGTATTCTTCCTTTTTTAAGGTGTAATTTTTTCGTTTTTTTAATATGTATTTCAGGCTCCAATGGTATGGTATGGTGGGAAAGGATACCAGGAGGCGGGGTTTGTGTACCCCCGGCACTGCAGCCTTCTGGCTTATTGTACCTTCCTAGTTCCTTGGTTTAGTCAATAGGCTCGATCCTTTATCTCAGAAGTACCAGTCATTGACTGTTGTTGCTTCAATGTGGTTCTCTGAGTCTTTTTCATGCGTTAGATTGAACCTCCATTGAGCCGTTGCTTCGCATTCGAAGATGATATGAGTGGCTGTTTCCTCCTCCTCATTACATAGTCTGCAAATCGGATCATCATTGTGTACGCCCATGTTGTGCAGATGTTTTTTTAGATGCTAGTGGCCGTTAGTAGTCCCACCACTCCTCTGAGATTTGCCCTCTCCAATTGTAGTGTGTTTTTGCTAGTTTTGGTGAGGGTTGTTTTATCATAAGTTTACTGTGTCTAGCACTGCTAGAGCTTATCCACTTCTCTCTTTGTTTTGTTTGTATCCATTCTGCGATGGAAGATTCTATGTTTGTTTTTGATATCCCAAGGATAGGTTCTGGGCTTATGTATGGTCTTGCGGATCCTCCTCTGGCCAGTCTGTCTGCTTCTTCATTACCCAAGATTCCCCTGTGCTGGCACCCAGGATACCTCAGGCTCCAATACTTTCGCGACGACAGGGAGATTCTTCTTTGGGTTTCTTTTGTCATTTTTTTCTTTGAAGCTTACTAATTGTCCTAAGTGTACCGTTTCTTCTAAATAATTCATTTGTCTATTCGATATCTTTATACATTCTCTTTACCCGTTTTTCAGTAGTACTGTCTTGCTATAGTTTTTAGTCCAGCATTATTCCCTTCTTTATTTAGCTCGTTAAGCATATTTTCCAGTTTGGCATCTATCTCAATTTTCTTTGTTCTGTAATTACTGACAGTTATGGCTCTTACAGAAAAGTTGCCCTTGTTAATTGGCTATAACCCTTTCTTGCCCAAAGTTACCCTAAAGCGAAAATTTAGAAATTTGATAAACCTTAGCTGAGTTTAGGTGCAGTATTTTCCGTCTCATCAAGTGTATTGGCAACACTGATTTTCTTTTAACCCACGTTCAGATGCCCGCTAATAACTTTCTTTTATTCTCCAGATGTCACAACATCGATAGTAGAATACTCGATATACTGGGGGCATTCTATAAAATGTTCACATTTCGACTTGGAGAAATTGATCTAATTAATAATTAATCCAGATTAATTCATAAAAGAAATTCAATTAAATAATACATGTTACAACTGGAAGAAGATTTGATCATAAAATTAATCTTACATAATAGGATCAACTTTTTACACGTCGAATTCTTAGAAGATTAATTAAATCCGAGACGAGTGAGTTTTAAACAGTATTGAAAAAAAGAAGTTTTATCGAAGAATTCCAAATCAGTCTGATATAGGCATATTTATCAGAAGTAAAAGCTGGATGTGTCCTAAACCACACACAGCCACCTTGTTTCCAACTCAGTTTGAATACTAATTACAACTCACCACTTCGAATTAATTAACAATCTCGCTTTTCTTTTTCTGATTATTCTTCCACCTTTCAGGACACGGGCTGACCCTGGTTTATTTATGAATATTCACTCGTTCCCATCTCGCCTCTTCGGTTTACGGGCGTGTATCGGGCCGACTCTTCTTCCTTCATTAGCGGTAGATTTACTTCCAGATTTGTTCCTATTTGTTTAATTCGGATATATCATTCTCTCTCCTGTCAATTAATTTCAACCGGTGGAATTAAACAAATCAACTTTTTGTTCGTGCTGACATCGATTAGTTCCGGCCGGAGCAAATTTAGAAGAAAGGAAGGGCTGAATCCTTCGATTAACTGAATTTCTATCAAAATCGATTTCAGACCTCTCCAGGGATTAATAAACTTATGTAAATTGCATGTACCTCAATGTTTGGATGGCGTGAAACAGGGGACGAGGATGAGAAAGGATTGATTATGCAAACCAGACCGAATCCGACAATTTACGCCGATTGTCCCGCGGTGAAAGGGGCGAAAACTAGGGGTGGTAACAGGGTTAACTGCACGGCCTAGCGCCTCGCCCGTTGGCTACTCAATTCCTCCTCCGTTAGAATAGACAAAGACGTCGAGATGAATGAATTGTGAACCCTGCTGAGTCCGTCCTCGATCGTGACGTCTTAAGAGCGTTATGAGATATCTGCTACTTAGCTTGACCGCCCGGTGGGCCTGGCTACCTCCTGCTGATCAAGTGCCACCTAGTGAATGAGTTCTGCCGTCCCTGGGACAAACGCATTTTTTCACGATTCATTTTTTTTCCGTTTAGACGTCCTACATTTAAAAAAATATAATAATTTTCTACTGATGATAAAAAAAAATGTTAATACAACTAAAAGCTTAATTAAATGTAAGCTAAATTTTAAACGAATTTACATATTATATAGCATATTCATTTAGGTGAAACATAAAATCCCCAATGGTTTGACTTCAAATTCAATTACTTGAAAAATAGAAAATTTCACTCTACCAGGCGGTCACAAAGAATACCAAGCCGCCGTGAATTGTTAGTTTATTAATTCAAAAATCGAACTATATAGATAAATATAATTTATATTATCATTTATTACACATTTGCAAACATATATTCATAGTGAATTTAATATATTAAATTACTGTCAAATTTTACGTTTTATCCAAAAGCACATTCCAAAACAGTTAGTGTATTTGATCAAATGCGATTCTGGCTAACAGACTCGATGTTCAGTAGGAAAAAAAATCCAACTTTCTTGATTAATAAAGCAAGTGAATGTG
The DNA here is from genome assembly GCA_039619505.1 of Cimex hemipterus. Lineage (NCBI taxonomy): Eukaryota > Metazoa > Arthropoda > Insecta > Hemiptera > Cimicidae > Cimex > Cimex hemipterus. The sequence continues at coordinate 20,470,428 of CM077111.1, read as the reverse complement.
CTTTGGTAAAACCCGATGAAATCCGAGGGCAACTTGTCTCAGATGTCAGCGTACTGAAAAGATTAATTTGAAGTTAAAAAAGGTTAATTTAAAATTAGTTAATTAAGATTAAAAAGCGTCATTTTAAAGGTAAACATGTTTTTATTTGTAGTTGATTAGGGTTCATTTGAAACGAAAAAGAGGTTAATTTGAAGTTAAAAATGGTTAATCCGTAATCAAAAACTGACAATTTTAAGTTAGTTAGTTAAAATTAAAAATGGTTAATTTGTAGTTAAAAAACATCATTTTAAAGTTAAACATGTTTTTATTTGTAGTTAATTAGAGTTAATTAGAAACGAAAAAGAGGTTAATTGGAAGTCAAAAATGGTTAATCTATAACAAAAAACTGACAATTAAAAATGAAAATTAAAAGTGGTTATTTTGTGGTTATAAAGCATAATTTTAAAGTTAAACATGTTTTTATTTGTAGTTAATTAGAGTTAATTTGAAACGAACAAGAGGTTAATTTGAAGTTAAAAATGATTAACATAGCTACAATGTAAAGTTAAACAACGTTAATATGTAGTTAAAAGAGGGTAATTTAAAATAATAAATGATTAATTTAAAGGGAAAATTATTAATTTGTAGTTGAAAAGCGTCCATTGAAAATTTGCTAATTAGGGTAAAAAATTGTTTAATTGTAGTTAAAAAGCATCATTTTTAATTAAACATGGTTAATATGTAGTTAATTAGGATTAACTTGTAATGAAAAAGGGATAATTTGAAGTACAAAATGATTAATATATAATAAAAAAGCGACAATTCAAAGGTAGTTAATTAAGGTTAAAAATGGTTCATTTATAGTTTTATTTTATTTTATTTTTTTATTTAATGGCCTCATGAACATTGCATATCTAGCCAGACTTTCTGTAATTATTTATTATTGCGTGTTTGTTTTGGGGGGAGAAGGGTATCGTGAAAAAAGGGCCAGAAGCGACGGCGGGAATCGAACCCGCGACCGCGGGGTCTACTAGCCGAAAGTCTCTCCCGCTAACCACTCGGCTACCGCGGCCCCTAATTTATAGTTAAAAAGCGACAATTTAAAGTTAAACATGGTTAATGTGTAGTTAAAAATAATAAATTGAAATAAATTAAGAGTTAATTTGAAGGTAAAATTTGATTGATTAATTTTTAGTTAAAAAGGGTTAATTTAAAGTTAGTTTAACTACAAATTAATGCTTTTTAATTTAATTTGGAGTTAAAAATGATTAATTTGTAGTTAAACTAATTTTAAATTAAACCTTTTTAAATAAAAATTAATCAATTTTTACCTCCAAATTAACTCTTTATTAATTTCAATTTACCCTTTTAAAAAGGGTTAATTCGAAGTTAAAAGTGATAAATTTGCAGCTAAAAAGCGTCAATTGAAAGTTAAACATATATTTAAAAAGGGTAAGCTCTTAATTTTTTGGGCGATGGTTCCTCCATTAGATGAATTAAAATGTAGCAAGATGCACGGACTTGAAACTGATTACGTCGTGTTGATTTAATGAAAAAAAAAAAAAAAAAAAAAAAAAAAGGCGAAACAAACAGGCGAGAAAGAAGAACGAGAAACTCGATACGAAATAAAGACGTTAAAAGAAAAGGAACGTGTTGAAAGGATTTATCTTTTAAACAGTCAGTTAGCGTGGTCGGTGGGTCGGTGGCAGCCCCCTTGGTGAGGATTGATGATGGCAGACAACGCCAAGGCCTCGCCACCGACCTCAAGAAGGGATTGATAAACGGAAAAAGCAGGAGATAAGAACGGAACCCACCTCCTTCTTAATTGTCGACATGTCTTGAGGAGTAACACCTTTTAATTGGCCTCGCTGAGAAAAAAGAAAAGAAATACAAGCTCACAGGCTTTTATTCTTATGCAGGAACCAATGTGAAATTTTGGAAAACACAAGGTCAAATATCGTCCGTCTTATCTATAGATAAACGAAGTGATTTAAATCTTTATTCTAGTCACACATACAAATAAAATATTCGGCGAACTGGTCTTTTGGGAAACGTTAAAACCCTCTGTTGAGGATTTAATGGATCATCCAGGAGATACCACTCTTTAATTAATTATTATAAGATCAGTAAACCCTTTTAAAGGAAAAAATCGAGTCCTGTTCCTTATCTTTTTCTTGTTTAAAATGGATTTATTCGCGAGGATTTATATCTATTATTAATCAAATAAAGTGCATATTACTTTCTATATTATGGTATATTTTCCTGTGATATAATTAATTACTTATTCAACCATTAAATTAGAATTAATTTATTCTTCTTTTTAGGGGCTTACATCAATATAGAGAATTTATTTAAAAAAAATTAATTAATTAAAAAACGGGTAAAACCACGTTGAGGGCTGGTGATGACCTGAGTTGCTTGTCGGACCCAAAACTCCACACACCAAGCTGTCGCTTTGTTTTCGGTTGTGTATTTTATATTCAACTTGTGGATTTGGGTTTTTGGATTTATAAAGGCTCAAAGCCGCACAGGTACGTACAAGCATACAGATATGTGCCGACTTGTGTATCGAGCCTATTCCGTTCCTGGTAGTCCTTTGGCAAGTTCAGCTTTTGCTATTTACAGTAAATTACCGTCAGACTCGAGAATCACCCATCCCGGGTGTTTGTTGGCAGACCTCTGCTTTATCCGTCCACCCACTGAAGTTGGGGTGCTGTCCAAAGCTAAGTCAATTCAGCATCCAACACATGCATTTTCAAACATATTCGTACTCACGTTCATTCTTAAATACATTCACTGCTATATACAGACCATTCCTTAAAATAATGTGGCGATAACTATAGTCGTCCATCATTCTGTATACATATACATCTAACCTAGTCGATGGTCTATTTGATACTCGTTATCCGCCACCGACTCTCTAACATCGCACATTCGCGCTGATAAATACTTTCACTCACAACACAACCTTTACATAATATATTATACACTTAACCTAATTGAGGGTCGATGAGGTTCTCGATATTCCGCTATAGGCTCTCTCAATCACACATTCACGCTGATAAATACATTCACTCACATTACAATTTTTACACATTGGTTCACCTAACCTAATTGAGATCGTATACATATACATCTAACCTAGTCGATGGTCTATTTGATACTCGATATTCCGCCATCGCACATTCGCGCTGATAAATACTTTTACTCACAACACAACCTTTATATATATTATACACTTAACCTAATTGAGGGTCGATGAGGTACTCGATATTCCGCTATAGGCTCGCTCAATTCACATTTTTACGCTGAAAAATACATTCACTCACAACACAACTTTTATACCCAGTTTGGTCTTTTGTGTTGTTTTTTTCCCCGTTCATATTTTTTATAAGTTTCTTCTTTTGTTTCAGAAGTTTTGGCGCGAAGTGCAGCAAATGTTCGAGAGGGATCTCTTCGAGGGACTGGGTTCGTAAAGCTAGGGACCACGTGTACCACTTGGCCTGTTTCGCCTGCGAGGCCTGCAAGAGACAGCTTTCGACGGGTGAAGAGTTCGCCCTGCACGAAGACAGGGTGCTTTGCAAAGCTCACTACATGGAGACAGTGGACGGCGCCACGACATCCTCCGACGGTAAATCTCAGCCACACGTAGTTCAGCCGGGATTATCTCCGGGGTGGGTAAAATACGAGGGTACAGGTTCAATTGGCGGAGTTAGCCGGATGGATTACCCCGGTCCCGGATTCCCGGCGTCAAACACCCGTATTTCCCTTACTAACAGCCTCTCGAGGGGTTGGAGTCGGCTCCTGATTGTTTGATTTGCAATTCAGATGCGGGGTCTCTGCCATCCCCATTCTAATCACTGCCGACCCTCCTTCGTCCGTCTCATCCCTTTTCCTCATTTCCTTTTTTATTTATCTCCGGAGAAAAGTATTCAAATTCACGGTCCGCCTTTGATAACTCCTAATTTGACCATTCAACCCTTTTTTGAAAGCAGAAAAAAAATCATGAAAGACACAATGAGAGAGGCCGATAAAATTTAATCTTAGCCGAGGAGGGTTTTCCAACATTGTATTTTCAACATTTTTCAACATTTAAAGCCTCCTTCAACTACACATTTTTTTTATAACTAGAAGACGTTGCTAGGCATTTTCTTCCTCGGGGAAGTCAACACAGTGACAATGTAATAAATATGATGACATCCCACGCCAACATAAAACGTCATGTATTTTAAAAAATCACAATGGATGTGGCTGAGCACATTTTATGATTACAACCTTTATTGACCAAATGGTCCATCCATGTCTTGAGACTTGAGTAGCGCGCTGAGAAATGTGCCACATTTCCAAATCCACGACCGGTCACCTGCAAGCTGTGAAACGGTTTTTTTTAATTGACATTTTTTTTCTATAAAATACTTGCTCTCTTAACAACCACAATTTATCACATAACTTTTCTTTTATATTTAATTTTTTATTTTAATTAAACAAATTATTTTATCCTATTTTTTTAATTTTACATGCTTATATTTCTTCCTTTTTCTATGTATTTTTTAATACTTTAAAGAAAGGGTTAATTTCAAATTAAAAGAGATCAATTTAAAAGTGAAAGCGGGTATGAAGTAAGAATCGATTAATTTCAAATTAAAAGGGGTAAATTAAAGAAAAGGTTAATATGAATGGAAGAAGATTTAATTTGACAGGAAAAGGTTCATTTTAATTAAATCAGTAATTTTATATTATTTTTTACAATTTTTAGTCATTTTAATTATAAATTAATCATTTTTAATTTAAAAAGAACTTTAAATTAACCTTTTTAAAGTAAATTAATCAGTTACCTTCAAATAAACCATTTTTAAAATACCAAATTACCATTAATTTAATTTGAAGTTAAAACTGATTAACTTGTAGTTAAAAAGCATAATTTTTGAGTTAAGTTTTATTTGTAGTTAATTTGAAGGTAAAAAAATGATTAATTTGTATTTAAAAAAGGGGTAAACTAACTTCAAATTAACCCTTTTTAACTACAAATTAATCATTTTTACATTCAAATTAACTATTATTAACTACAAATGAACCATGTTCAACTTTAAAAATGATGCTTTTTTACTACAAATTAATTATTTTTATCTTCATATTAACCAGTTAATCATTTCAAATTACCCTTTTTAATAAGCGTTAATTTGAATTTAAAAATGATTAATTTGTAGTTAAAAATGATTAATTTGTAGTTAAAAGGGGTTAATTTGAAGTTAGTTTACCCCTATTAACAACAAATTAATCATTTTTAACTTCAAATTAACAAGTTAATCATTTCAAAATACCCTTTTTAATAAGAGTTAATTTGAATTAACTTGAATATAGTTAAAAATGATTAATTTGTAGTTAAAAGGGTTAATTTAATACGAGTTTACCCATTTCAACTATAAATTAATCAATTTTTACCTTCAAATTAACCATTTAATCATTTCAAATTACCCTTTTTGATAAGTTTCAATTTGAACTTTGTTAACAAAAATGTTATTTTGTATATTTTGACTACGTCCCAAGTTTTTTTAATACTTTAAAAGAAAGTTTAATTTGAAATTAAAAAAGGTCAGTTTAAAATTGAAAGGGGTTAATATGAAGTAAAAATCGGAAAATATGAAATTAAAAGTGTTACTTTGAAAATGAAAATTTAGAAAAAAATTTTGACCAAAGAAACAAAAACAAAAAACTATCCATGATACAGCAGGTCAATCGAGATATTTAAATCAACAACACCTTTTCTCTTAACTAACCAGAATATTTGTGACCTAAAAGTGTTCAACTTTCCGTGAACACTATTTTCTCCTCATCTTTCCTTAAATGATTAAAATAACGATAAAATATTGGCTAGTGGATATCATTATATCATTTCAACCAAAATGGTTACATATTTATTGCTAAATATTTAATTACAGAGTCATTATTTTATTAATTTATGAATATGCGTTTATTTTTCTTTACTAAAATGAAAAAATAATGAATGTAGTAATAAATACATTGGTAATATGACACTTGCGTTAATTGAATTAATTATCTTTTTGTGAGCTCTTAGTTGAGATGAAAAAGTCAGTGTGGTGAACAGGATTCGAACCAACGACCTTTGGCTCAATATGCTGTTGCTCGAACCACTTGACCTATTGCGAGAAGGTCGTGGGGGCTTGTAGCACTAACTTTTTCATCTCAACCAAGACCATAAATAGAGAAATTAATTGAAATAAGTAATTTGGTCGATTAGACCACTAAACATAAATGGATTCATATTAATATTGATTACCGGTTTGGCTTTTATTAAGCAATATTTCTTGTTGTATTAAAGAGGGAGGAGATTCTGAGTCATACCACAACAAGAGCAAAGCGAAGAGAGTGAGGACGACATTTACCGAAGAACAACTCCAAGTCCTGCAAGCCAACTTCCAGCTCGATTCGAACCCAGACGGCCAAGATCTTGAAAGGATAGCACAAATCACCGGCCTTTCGAAAAGAGTGACACAAGTTTGGTTTCAAAATTCAAGAGCCAGACAGAAAAAACACATGCACACGGGGAAAATGAAAGGCTCCCAATGTGAGTTATATATATATATATATATATATATATATATATATATATATATTTTTTTTTTTTTTTCAACCTTATTGAAATGGTTTTTCTTATCGACTGGCATTCCCAGGCCATCAAAACAACGGACAGAATCAGTTGGCAAGAGAGCTGGGGGAGTCTTTCGGAAGGCACAGCATTAACCTGCATCTAACGTACTCATTCCAACAGCACACAAAAACTTCCCCAGCGTACCAGCCACAGCACACAAGTGAGTATCAAGGTAAAAAAAAATTCCAAATAATTTTTGTGTTTTAATAATTAAATCAATAAAAAACATTCATTCTTTTTTTTTACAAGTATTTTCATGATTCAAAATTGTGTTGTTTTCTTTAAAAAAATTTTGCATAAACAAATTGTCATGTTAAAGTAAAATTTCAAATAAAATTTCTTTATCCCGTAAGCGTCATATTGAATTTTTTTCAAATTAGTTTCAGAGCCTTCTTCACTGGATGAATTGTCACAAGAATCGATGTTAATGTGTTCCATGCGAGGCGAGGGCGTATGAGGACAGGATGGGGACGACTTGGATTCGTCCCACCAATAAAAACTTTTGTGATGTCGAACTTCGTAATACAAAAACTAGCTAATTAAAAGTTGAGTTATAGATTTCTATAACCGATTGTAAAATTCATCGAACGAATCGTTGAGTTTCAATGTTAAGAAAACGCTGCAATATTTATCCTTTGTGAAAGTCACGATGTAAATACACAATACTATTTATAGAAAAAAAAATGTAAATAATTATTTAATGTAATAACAAAAGCACAGCAATTAATACCTTAACTTCTTGGTGGATAATTATTAATTGATTTTATAATATTTAACTCGAAATACAGAAATGAAGTGTGTAAAGCGGACGTTAAACAAAACCATTTCTTAAAAGTAACGATGGAGTCTGCTGAATTCTACTGTGTATTGCTAGTCTTTTTTTTTAAATTTTTTATGTAAAATTATTGGTTTTTTTAATCGTTAAACAGAAAAGTAGATGAAAGATATTTTTGCTCAATATCTCTAAACTAGCTGTTAAAGTAGAGTTTAGGTAAGTAAATATCATAAAAGCAATACATTGTAAAAAGAAGACAGAGTAGTTATTCACAGCTTTTATTGATGATGGCTAAAAGGGAAAAAAATATCTAGAGTCTTGATGAATAGATCACTTGTGTATATAATTCATATATGTAAATTTGTATATATTATTATATAAGGAATGAAATGTTATCCTTTAAAAAAATAGTTGTTTGTGTAAATCCAGTGTATACATGTGCAATAAAATTGTTATTAAGTTTATTAATTAGTTATTTAAATTATTTTCTTCCAGTTTATAATAATACATTAATTTCATTGATTATAAACTAAGGACTAACACTGAGGTTCAATAAGACCAACTGCAGGGCTAGAATCTATACCTGTGAAACAAGAGCAAACATAACCTCACCCTTATCAGAATGTGCCCACAAAAAATTGATGAACTGTGGAGTTGGATTACAAAATAATCAACAAAACTGGCAAACACAATGATATTTCGACAGGGTAAAAACCAGGACGGTGAAAGGGCTACCAGTCACCCGGGGGGGGGGGGGCTAACACCTAAAACAATGACCACATTGTACGTTATGTAATGAGGAGGTCCGAATATTATCGCACACTATCTTCGAAAGTGAAGCAATTGCTCAATCGAAACCTAACCTAAGGAAAAAAGAACTGCAGCAATGACAGTCAATGACCGTCTATTACTTAAAATAAGAATTTGATTCGATGGAACTGAACTAAGGAACTAGGAGAAGTACAAAAACGATACCCCCCCCCCCCCAAGGTTCTTCATGATGAACCGTAAGCAGACCTAGAAACTATAACTGTGAAACAAAAGCAAACATAACCTCATTCTCAGAAAGGGTCCACAAAAGATAAATTGATGAACTATGGTGTTGCCAGACAAACTAAACTCATTAAAAAATCCACACCAATGTGGCAAGCACAATGCTAGTACAACAGGGTTAAAACCATCTTTAACTATGACCTCGTTGTAAGTTATGTAATGAGGAGGACAAAACTGCCACGCATATTTCTTTGAAAGTGAAGCAATCGCTCGATACAGACATAACCAAGGGCCTCAGTGGATAAGAACTGCAGAACAGTCTATAAACTACTTTTTAAAAAGATTGACTCAATTGACCTGGACTAAGGAAGTAGGAAAAATGCAAAAAGCTACAACGAAACCAATGAGGTCCAGCAAAACCAACTGTAGGTCTAGAACCCATAACTTTGAAATAAGAACAAACATAACCTCATCCTGTTGTTTGTATAAATCATTTTTCTTTCATCATTGTTAATGTTATACATTTAGACGTCAGAATTGACCTCTTCGAGGTTTAAAGTCATTAAATGTAATGTACAATATGCTGCAAGTGCTTTTACTCAGTTCTCCAAGAATAGAAATGACGACATAACCTCATCCTTCTCTGAATGGGTCCATAATAGATAAATTGATGATCTGTGGTCAGACACTACATGATTACAAAATAATCACCCAGACTGACTAACAAATTCACAAAAGGGTAAAACCGGTAACGGGCGTCTGAGATAACGCCCCCACATGAGTATCTTCAATGATGACCTCATTGTAGGTTATGTAATGAGATAAAAATGGCTACGCATGATATCTTTGAAAGTCGAATCTCAAGTAATAACCTGGGGTATCAAAAACTGCAGCATTGACAGTCAATGAACTACTTTTCAATTGACTCAATTGACCTGGACGAAAGAACTAGGAAAAATGAAAAAATGCATGATCACTGTAGGCCTAGAAACTGTAATTGTGATACAAAAGCACACATAACCTCCTCGTCCTCAGAATGCGTCCTCAAAAATGATAAAACTTTGGGGTGCCAGCCATGTTAAACTATTGGTTAAAGAAGTTCCAATTGATCTGGGAAAAGTGCATAACCAAAAAGTAAAATGTTTTAGGTAATATTCTCTTCCTCCTCTTCATCGCCAACAGATCAATTATTCATTCTTATTATTCTTACGTTCTTTTACAAATGTATTCTTGAGAGTTTTTTTTTTTTTTAAAGCAATAAGTTTTAAGGGTAAAATTTTTGTGAAATACAAGGCAAATTAAAAAAAAAACAAACAACAGAATCTAAAGAAATATTTGTTTATTTATTTTTTTTTTTTGACACATAAATAATATAGCATTACAATAAAATTGATTGTTACTTGTACTCTAAAGATGGTCCATTACAAAATATAATTTATAAAATAAAGTTTTACAAATAGAAACACCAATAAAAAAAAGAAAATCTTAAATGCAAAAATATATTAACTGCCATTACTTATTGATGAAAAAATGTATAATTTTAAAATGATTAAAAAGATTACAATACCAAAAAAAAGGGGGTTAAAATTTTTACGTTTTAATTAGTTTCTCACTAAGTTTGTTAAAGTGCTTTATATCTCAATTTAAACTAAAAAAAATCTAAATAATAAACTAGAATTCGAAGTTATATTTACAACAATAATATTAATTTTAAAATTTTTACTTAATTACATTTACAGACAAAATATAACCTTAAACATACAGTATTGGAGTGTCTTATACTCACTCTATGGCAAAATTTCCTTCGCGATTCTCTTTTCCACCTTGTAATTTTCAGTCTTTACCTTAATAACCTTCATTTTCTTCCCCCATAAAAAACTATATCTTTTAAAAATATTTTGAATACAAACAGAAGTACACAAATATATTAAATATAAATGTGTAAAAGTCGGTCTTTCGTTATTATTTGTCTCATCATAAAATTGACAACATTTAATATGCTTCGTCGTCTATATTCTGCCAATTTACGATTTTTTTTTTTTTTGCGATATTTACAAAGTTTATTTTGTTAAATAATTTTCTTTGTAGTTTTGGATTTTTTTTTGTGTGTGCGTAAAGTTATGTACAAGTTCGTTACTAGGTACGGTTAGCTATTTACACAATCTTTGCGTTTCCTTCTTCAAAGAACCAGTTATTTCTTTAAGGATTTGATATAAAAGCAGAGTCAATTGTTCTGTACAATTATACATTTTTGACTAGGAAATATAATTTTTGTCACAATAAAAAGTAGGCCAAAAAAGCGGATAAAAAGCAAATAATTTTTTGAAATATTGATGCTATAAAAAATAAAACAGACTTTGTATTTTATTAATAATAAAACAAGAATAAAACTTATGTATAACATATATACATTGAGATATCAGTCAGTTTACTTTTTTTGTCACAGTTTCACCGAAAGGTGACCTGACACCCGGTGAGGCGGAGAAGATTCGTTCGACGTCACCGAACTCGATGTGTTCCAGTCGGAAACGATACCGGATTCTGCGGACGAGCATTGGGACGAAGACATCTGCCTTGTACCTTCGACGCCTTCTCGGCTGCTCGCCGTGCTACTGCTGATGCTAGCACTGCTGCTGCTGCTGCTTCCAGCGTCGCTGCTGCTCGTCACGGAAATAATTGAATGAGGACGTCCGGTCCTTTGATTTTGCTCTTGAGGCGAAACGGCTATTGAGTTTCTGAATCTCGGAGCCGCTGTAAAAACGAACAACAAATCGGTCAAGTACAAAAACGCCTAATAATAAACCGTACTTACTCTTGCTTAGTTGAGCAATACTAATCGACCTGTCGCTAATCTGATTAGCACTTGGCCTAATATCCAAGCAGGGTTTGTTGCCAATTCCCATAGAGTTCATCTCAGCCATCCTCATTTCTGATTAAAAAAAAAAAAAAAAAAAATTGAAATTGAAATTATTCAATTTTTTTTAAAGATTTATTTAAATTTTTCATTTAATTTACCTCGATTTCTTAAAGCCTGTTTCCATAACAAGTTTGACAGTTCTTCGGTCCATGCTTGTTTTATCTCCTCAGAAATTGACTGCAGTGTAAAAGTATCATTTGGCTTTCTCTTTCTAAACCAAATTTCAAATTTTGTATTCGAATCTCCGACTTTTGCAGTTAGGCCAATATCGCTTGTTTTGATGCTGTGTTTGTATATGTATATATCAAGATTCTGTAAAGAAAAATGGGTCAATATACATTTTACACGAGACAATTTTTACATTATAGCCGATTCGTTCATTACCTTGTGGTCTGGAAACCGTCTCGCTTTACTGAATAATATCAGTTCTTCAAAAAGGAAAACGTGTCTGTAATATTTCTTACTACCTTTTCCTTGCCAGACTAGAAATTCATTTTGCCTCAATAACCTTCCTTGTTCTTTCACGTTGACCTAATAAAATCGCAATTTTAGACAAAAAGTTTTTTTTTTTTTTTGCGTGTTTTAACGTATTATGTGTTTTATTTACATCGCAATCTTTCAGTGAATCCATTGCGAGAAGGTCATTTCCGTGCCTAAGTTGGAATCTGACCATCGTCTCCGCTTCTTTCAGTTCTGCGGCTTCTTGCCTCGAAGCCTTCATAAGCTGCTGAAGAAGAAGAGCGTACTTTCCCATTCTCTGTACCGGTTTCAGTAGGTAACTTGCTAAGTCCATTTTGTCTCCGAGTTCCATTTGTTTGGCCTGAAATAAAGGAATTTTAAATCTCTCCAAAAACAAAAATGAATGAAATAAGATGATGCTTATTAGACATGACTTACTTTAAAAAATTGTGTTCCATATTCAGACATTAAAGCATCCGACTTTGGTTTATTTTTATTATAAAGAGCGTACAAGTAAAACTTCTTTTCCTGTAAATAACAAAAATATAGTTTATCAATAAAATACAGTATTTTATCATTTTGTGAGGATGTGTCAGCCTTTGTAGATAATTTTTTGAACGATAAGAGCATGAACTTATTAAAACTATACCCAACACTCTAACCTCAAAAGTATAGTAAATTATGCTCAACTTAATCCTGAAAAATCAATTACTTACATGTCTTAAGAAGCATTGCCCAACTTGAGCTGGACTGTGTTCACATTTTTCCAGTTCCTGAAGAAAATGTTGACTGTGAAATTCATAAATCTTTTCAACATTTCCAAATATGACATTTCGTTGTCCTCTTAGTGCCTGTGGTATATCTTCCCTCACTAATTCTGGTATGTAATTCTAAAAAAGAAAAAAATAGTTTGAAACAATCACTGAAATTTGTTAATTGTAATAACTACGCACCTCAATAACGTACTCCAGTGACCTGACATAGTCACGTTCAGTTTGAATCATTTCTTTCATGATCAACAACATGGTCTTTTTGGTTTTTAAAGTTTGAGCACCACATTGTCCGTCTACGTCGACGGACAGATCAGAATGAAGATGACTGTTGACTGGAATCGGGCTGATATTTTTATTGCAGCAAGCTTCACTGTCTTCTATATCGTCGCAACTGGGGAGAAGAATTTATGATGTAAACAAATTGTGATTGTTTCGAGGTCGTTAGTTATTATACCTCTTGTTGCCTTGGTCGCTTCCTTCGGTGCGATTGTCTGCAGAAAGCTTGTCCTCGTCTTCTTCTTCGTCGTCGAATCCGTCGGCGGAATACTGCCAGGTGTTTGATCTTTGTATACCCGCTCGTCCGACAATCCTTCCTTCTTCCGGTATATGTCCCAAACGTTGGTTTTGTTGATGGCCGGGTGCATGGCAAACGTGAGAAGACCACTCGGCGGATCTGCCGCAAGGCAGAGATCTCCTCCTGGGCGAACCTGGCCATCTGTTCGTAAAGCTGTCCTCTTCTGAATCAAGCAGATCTCTTATCTGTTCTACCGTCTCTTGACATCTACATTGCGCCAGCTAGGAATAAAATATGTCAATAAAAATATGATCAGTGGATAGAAAAGAAAAAGTTTTTTTTAACATACTTTGCACTGTTGTAGCAGTTTATCATTGTCAAGTTTTGTTGCAAGGGCTATCATTTCTGTGAAATGATCCTCTGTCGGTGCTGGATGGGCCATAAGATATAACCTCAACTGTTTTAGACTAGTTTCTGGATTCTGCATGTCTTCAGTCGGTTTTATCCGTGACATGTACTTCATCGCTTCCAATGCCCATTCGTACGCCTATACAAATGTAATGAAAAAAAAAGTTTGTTACTAAAATATTGTATTTTAGGCATTAATGTGATCTTTAAGATTTAATGAAATAAAAATCATTGATATAAAAACATTAAACATGATTCTTACATAAAATGACTCAAAATAATTTGAAAAATGACAAACTTATGAATCATACAGTTTTATAAATACCAAGGCTGGATTCTTTTTATGAAAATACGTTGTATTAAGTTTTACAAGTGATGAAAGTTGAAGTTAGACTCACCCTGTCCAAAAGGCAGAAACACCTGGATGTGTCCTCGAGGCGTTCCCTGGTGTCTTCCAGGCGGTCACTGAATCCTCTCAGGTGGTTTTTCAAGGTGCGAGCCAAATCCCTCAAACCGTGAGACCCAGGGCTCGAACATTGAACCGCCTCTTCCAGCAGGTCGCTACCTTTCTCCAAATGTCTCTGTAAAATAAAAAATAAAAAAATGTCATTAGAAAATTACTGCAATGATAGAATTTTTTAATTTAAACAAATTAAAAGTGTACTTTTTTCATAAGTTTTTTTAAAAATTTTAATGCTTCTGGTGACATTTTTTTTTCTTTTAAAATCCGTAATCCTACTCTCTTCTAATCCCTGAAAGGTACACGTAAATCCTGAACCGAGGGGCAGCTCTAACAATCGACGAAAATAATCAAAAGCTTATCTCGATGTTTTGTTTATTTTCAAGCGACTTTTTATTTGATAAATACTTCAATTTTGACTCACCGAATCAAAACATAGGACTTGTAACTGACAACTTCTCTACAGAACAAAAACGATTTCACGGCATTTAACATTTATTTGAATAATAATAATAATAATCCTGGTCGGACGTATGTGGAGATAGTAAAAGATAATATTTGATTTAAACGAGAGAGAGAGAGAGAGAGAGAGAGAGAGAGAGAGAGAGAGAGAGAGAAAATTGTTTATTAATAAATAGAAACTATTTTGTATTTGAAATTTCATCATCTTCATTGTGTCTGTCATCTGTGATGATGATGATTTCAAGTTCATTACCTCAAGATGAACGGTGAAATCTCACAGTTTTATATTTTTTAACCCTTTTTATTCTCCTCCCTAGAAAAAATTAAGCGTGGTGCTTACAAAATTTGCTTTTATTTTATAAAAATTTTAACTGTATTCTAAATAAAATTATCTCGAAAATTTGAACTGTAGGATAGAAAAAATGCCGATATCGTCTATTCCAATTAAAAATGTGATTACATTTATTTTACATGATTAACATGAAATATGAAAGAGCCAAAGATTAGCATAATTTTTTTTTTTAAATTAGCAATTGTTAGATATCCTGTCCTTGCCCAGAGGTCATAACCAATGTTATTTACATTTTTTCCCCAGGGGTTTATTAAAATTGTACCCAGATTTATTAAAAATGTTGCAACATTATAATCAACATTGTGAAGAAGAAATAGACGATCTAAAAATAAATAAAATAAATGTCTTGGTAAAGATTTACGTATCTCCGTACAACTATCCACTCAAAAAAATAAAAGTTTAACAGAAATATATTGTTTGTTTCACGTCAGTTTCTTTGAATAAAGTTAAAACAGAAAGATGACCAGAACTAAATTTAAAGTCCTTAGAATTAAATCGGCCAGGCTTTTCGGATCCGTTTGGCTTTGTTGGCCTAAAAGGGAACTTTAATGGTTCTGGGGCTGTTTGAAATGGCAGGCATCCTTTAACGATTTAATGATCATCAACTTGTTGCTGTGTAATGATGGCGAATTCAGCGCACATTCCTCGTCTTATCTTGAAAACCCCACATCATCAAGAGTACAATTTGGCCATTGAAAATGTTTTTTTTTTTCCATGAAATAGAACAGGATCCAAAATGGGTTTCATCGTTTATATGTTTTAGAGCGGCTGCTTATCCTTCCTTCCAGGAACATCCTTCTTCTCTAGGCATACTGTCAAAGCGGGTGTTCCGCAAGGCGGCATACTTGGTACCATTTTGTTTTCAATGTACTGACACTCATATCAATCCTGAATACTCCAATCAAATTACAGATCTCCTGATTGGAATAGTGAGCCAGAAAATGGAGGATCATACTTGAAAACAAATCCCAGAAAATAACCTACATCGTTACCGGACTAATTATTTATAAAGTATTATTATAATTAGTTGATTTTTGAAAACTCTACAAAAAATCTCTACCTAGTTGCCTAATGGCCTTATTATGAATGAAATCTATGAATGGAAAAAAATTGAAATTAACATTTATTTACATTGTTTTTTTAATAAGTCTTATCAGCCCACCACAGTAAAATGGCTTAAATTTTCTTGTAGTACGTGAATGTCATTAATAGATTAATTTGACCGACAGGTGTTTATATAATCTGTGAGGAGTAATAAATTCACATAAGGGGAAAAAACCGCAGTATCATTTATGTAAACGGCAAAAAATAAAGGACCGAGGTGAGACCCTTGAGGTACACCACTTGTTTAGAGTATGAATTGTTATGGAGACTGTTAAATAGTTTTGAATCTATGACAAAATAGGTTGCCCTATTACATAAAACATGAGTTTGGAGACAAGACGTGTTACCTTAACTAGGTCATAAGTCTTGAAGACTGGGTCAACAAGTCAAAGTGAACTAAAATAGTAACCGTTCTGACCACCCATGCCCCAAGTCAATATCTTTTGAAATTAAGCCCGATTCTTAAGGATATTGGATTTGTTAAAATAAAAAATGGCGTTTTGCTAAATTTAATAAATTGATCACAGATACCGCGTGTTCTATCATAATTTCGTACCAATTTCACGTATCAAACGAGACCCCAAAATTCTGTCGTAACGTTGATCCATGTTAATTAATACAAAATGAAAGGAGTTAAAGGAGAGACCCTGCGAATCAAAAAACTCGTTGTCCGGAAGACATGACTGTACTTTTTTTAAGTACGGTTTACATAAGCTGACAAGGACACTTATCGAATGCTAAAGTTTACGTAACCCTTCCGGCCGACTCAGTTTCTCGTGATAAGTTTTATAAAGTGGAATTGGTGTGCTATTGATTAGAAAGTTTTATATTGTTATTATTATACGTCATCATTCATGCTCATCGCCGACCGTAAGTTTATGTGAGGATGAAATGGGCCGATATTGTAAACTAGCTAGAAGCCGCAACGTGTAAACGCAACGCAAATGGATTTATTGGTTTTTCTCCTTGAAGGGCTGCCACTCCCCGATGTATTGACCTAGAGCCATCTACCCAGGCTGGGGGAGATGGAGCAGTTGACTGAGGTCCGGAGACGTGAATGACATGGTGCAGCGTTTGCCTGGAGTCGGCTATGTTGAGAAGGCGAGTTCGAGGATAACACTGAGAGCGCCTTTGTCATCATCATAGGTGCTTCATTAATGATAGGCAAGAACTTGTCGGGTTGACGAGTATGCTGTCGTTGTCAATTAGAGATCGGTGTTTCATTAGTGATTAGTGAGAGAGCTCGTTGAGGAGACGCGTCTGGTTTCAGTGGGGCAATGCCTCTGTTTATATTCGGAATGGCTGCAGAGTGGAGGGCGAGAAAATTTCACAGCGGCATCTAGCTAACTATATGTGGCCATTTAGGTTTCAAAGACGCTTTATCCTGCTAGGTCATTTCATCATCCAGCTCATTTAAAATATAATTTATCCTAAAACTAACTTCTCTCATACAATCACACAAATAAATACATTCACACTATGTACATTGCACCCGTTCTAATTGGGATGGTGTAAGGCTGGAATATTGATCCATCAATTGGTTAAAGCTTAAAATGCGTTTTGAGTTATACATTTGCTTTTAATGGAAAAATCCTGGAGTTAATATACTTTCGAATTGTTTCTTTGTGAAAACATTTTCGTGATGTACTTACTGGCACTCAATGAGGACTCCTACTGGCCCTGAACATTGCATACCAAACTACCAAAAAGCGGATCCATTAGACAATGGATTACAAATAAATGTTCCGTTCAATGGGAATGTAAGCCGGGACAGAGGCACGCAAAAAAGACCATCGCAGAACTACTAAATCTAGGACTAGAATAATAGCTGGACTGCTGGCTGGACAATGCATTCTCAGAAAACATATGCATAAATTTGGAGTGACAGAAATAAGCCTGTGCACATATTGCCAAGAAGAAACAACGGAACATATCCTCTGTTAGTGCAAAAGCCTATGAAGGATTGGAATCCTTGAACTCCTTGAACTACATCCTCATATTCTTAATCCTGGGAGTGGAAAAGCAATGGCCTGAAGGGATACAGACGACAACTTTAGAAAAAATTTTTACGCGTCTGGTAAAAAGCCATAAACTTGACCAGGGGCTGTAGATAAAATGGAGATGGAACAATACAGGTTGCGGTGCATAGGTCGTAAAGAGGTCAGGTGCTATTTAATCTATCGGAAGGTCCAAAAGAAGAAAACCCATACATTTCAAGATTCAAATATTTCCAAAATATATCATGTGTTTTTTAACAATCAAGGCAAAAACATTGAAAAGATTCTGATCGATTTATTTATGTTTATTTTCCCGGCCGACTACTCTGTCCAACCCTTCCGGGATTGGTACTCCTTTTCAGGGAGACTATAAACTGTTTGTCGCTCACTTTGGTCACGTCGAAAAAGTTGCTCTGGCCGAGCAACTCGTGAAAATCGTTCGGTAGGGTCTCCGAATATTTCTTTTCGTAGTCGGCGATGATTTTGAAGGCCCAGACGCCGTAGGTGGACCCTCGAACCATTTCCGCGACCCTGCTTATTATGAGAGCTTGTTCCGAGGTTTCTCGATAGTGGACTGCGCGCTTTTGAGCTATGGCCCGGAACGCCGTAGATGCCACGTATTCCGTCGCTTCCCTGGCATCTTTGAACTCTTTCGAGGCGTAGCTGGTGAACTCGTAACTCTCCCCGTTGTCCAAGATCAGGCTGACGCACCCGATCACGTTGAGCTGCCCGAATCCGTTCCTCGACAGAAGAGCGGAGAATTTCGGCTTGCACCAACCTTTGACGTACGCCAAATCGGTCAACCTGGCAACGAAAGAATTTGGGGGAAAATCGTCTGGAACGTCGGTGATGATGAACGCGTACTTCTGCCGAGTCTTGGTACTCGGTTTGATCGAATTCTCGACGAACGACGGTTTCGAGTTTTTCCACATCTTGTCTAATCTGATAACTACTTTTAGACTTTTTTAATATTACACGTAACTCTATATGTAATAACACAATAGTGGCAGTATTCAAAAATCAACGTAACAAAAGAAAGGACAACTGATCGAATTAGAAATGTTTACTTTTTGAAGCCTTATGTTATTGAACATGCATAAGTCAACTGAAAATAATTTTATTTTATCGTTTTCTACAACAAATTATACCTTTAACCAGTTTTTAGGATTGTTGGTTGGGGTGTTAGGTCACGAGACCCCTAGCGGCAGGGAGGAAGATTGTAGGTCGACCGATTAGTGTAGAAGGAGAGTGTGGTGGCCACCTGTAGTTACCACGGCACCCGCAAGGTGCCACTACCAGTTATGGAATGGTCTCGCCCTCCCCTTTGTAGCCAGTGTAGAGCCCTTTAGTACATAAGCAGGGCCAATGTCCCACTGACTTCAGACTTGTCTCCTGGATGAGATCTCACTAATGATTAATCGAGCAACGAAGGCAGACTCGCCTACCCGATGAACTCTCGCAAATCACTAATGGAACACCGACTTTGACAACCACAACAGCAAGGGTACTCCCAGCATTACTCTGGGGTCTCGCCTTCTCAACAGAGCCTACTTGGCTATAAAGACCAACTGCTGCACTCGAGACTCTTCAACCGCTGCAGAGTCAGTCGAAGGCCCTAGGCACTTCACGATTCCAGCCTCGACTCATCGTTCACGATGCCTCAAAACTACACCGGCCCTATTCAAGCTGTCTTTGTTGATAGTTTGGTTAATGAAGTAGAAAGGAGTGTCGAGGATGCGACGGAGGACTTTTGATTGAAATGATTCTTTGAGTGTTGGGTGGCTTGGCTGAACCCTACAGTTAGACACCGATCAAATCGGTTTAATTGTTAGTTTATGGTGGTTATCATTGTGGATTTGGGTCAAAGTTGGCGTTCAGTATTCCGTATGTTCGATTCAGTTGTCTTCATTTTCTGAGTCTGTTCCATCCAAATTAGCGGACCTCCTGCCCGATGGCTGGGAAGGTACGTCTAAGCGTGACGTCACGTGCCGGGACTTTAGTTCATTTAGCTTAATCGAGTCGGTGATGATGACTAGGTGATGTTGGGTCGGTTTTACGTCAAGGAGAGGTCAGAATGTGAGCAGAGGATTGCGATCGTGATGTGGTTGACAGGGGGCTTCTCTCGGGGAAGAGGACGATGTAAATTACTTGCAACTGATAGTGAGTAGAAGCAATTTTTTCAGACTTATCATTATATTTCAAATTGTTTTAAAGGATGTTCTATTTTAAAACATTTGTTCAGGCGGGAATATTTTTTTTTTAAATTTGGGTGAACTGGTGATATTAGTCACTGATGACGCCTGCTTGGCGGGCTAATGGCATCAAAAGGATTGATTACATTCGAGATTTGATTCACTAGTGGCTCTTGTGCAAAAATTCTAATTCCGATTCTTGGAAACGAAAGACTCCTTGATTCCACTTACAGGCGCTGGCGGTTTATTTCCAGCGTAAGATTAGGACAGAAGCCTGGATGTTTTTGAAAAGCCGACTGGCTGGAAGAGCGATGGTGTAAACTCGAGCTGATATTTAAAGTTTGAACTTCGTTAACAAGACGGCCCTCATAAACCAAATGGTATCTTTGAGATGAAAGCGAAAAAAACCAATTCATTCCTTTTTTTATATCCAGCGAAGGCGGATTAGGTTTATAAATACACGTGGATGATTTTGTTTTTCTTTGCAGCCTGGAGGATTCGATGGGTAAACTTTTTTTTTATTTTCAGTTTTAAAGCGAGTTTTATAAAATTGAATGAAATTTGGCGTACAGAATAAAATTCACCGAAAAGATAGGATTTAAATTGTAAATCACGTTAAAAACTTGCGGTTTTATTAGACATTCCGTCACTGACATTTTGTACTAATCATCGTAAAATTGTATATAAATTAGAAAGGATTTAATTCCTTTCCAAAAAACTGGAACTGATTATAAAAGTATTAAATAATAAATTTCACTCGGTTAAGAACTGGTCTGAGAGATTGCATTTCGTTCGGTATTTTCATTATTTTTTTCTGGAGAACTGGAGGAGAGAACTTGTTTAACTTCCGTATTTCGAACATGTTTTTTAAACCATTTTACTGATTATAAATTCATTTACTTTTACTCGATTTAATTATTACATCTACATCTCGAATCTTGTGAGCCTTATGAGAAAAATAACAAAAGAAGTTAACGTGGTTATTTTATTCTTTATTGTTTTAGTGGGTGGAAAATAACTACATAAAAGAATTAACCTACAAAAAGGCGATAAACGGCCGTTTTGTTGAATAGCACATTCTTCAACACCCGTTGGGACTTTCGTGGATCATTTGTTTCCTAAAATTTTCCTCTCTCTTTCTCTCTCTCTCTCTCTGCTGGGTCCCAGGACACATGGGTGTAGATGGCAATGAGAAAGCGGACACCCTTGCAAAGAAAGGAGCAGCTCCACCGCTGACAGGACCCGAACCCTTCTGTGGCATAGGAATCCACACTATTAACGATTATCTCAGACAGAGGGACAAAAAGAAAATAAGGGAACTCTGGAATTCACTTATTGGACATAAACAATCCAAGAATTTTCTAACCAATTTTGGGAAGAAAGAAATCACAGAATGTGTCAAAGGAGGCAGGAATAAACTGCGAATGCTAACAGGATTCCTAACTGGACACTGTAGACTAAATGAACATTTAAAGAAAATCGGAGTAAACCAAGATGGCACATGCAGATTCTGCAAAGAAGCGGTAGAAACACCAACACATCTATTAACAAACTGCGGAGCAACATTAGCCCGTAGGAGGAAGTGTTTTTGGGATGTACAATGTGACCATAGAAGAGCTTCAACCAATAAAACCGGGCCTATTAATCAAATTCCTTGATGAAATAGGACTCACCGATGTGCTTTAGGCAGAGAACGGGGGATACAATAGCTCTTAAAGGGCGCAGTATACAACACCCTGGCATGTCATCATCACCCTCTCTCTCTGACTACCTGCCTGTCTCTAATCTGTACTTTCTTTCTTTGCCTCTCCACTCTCTCTTTTAATCTTCGTTCTCTATTTTCTCCCCCTGTTTCTTCTTTCTCTCATTCCCTCTTTCTCTGTCTCTGTTTATCTATCTCTATCTGCTTATCTCTAATCGGTGGTTTTTTTTCTTTGTCTCTCTCACTCTCTTCCTTCGTTCACTCTTCCTCTAGCTTCTATTCTCTCTTCCATCTTCCAACTTTCTTTTTATCTATTAGTCTATCTCAATGTCTATCTGCCTGTCCTTTTTTCTTTGTCTCTCCATTACACTTTTTCCATTCGTTCCCTCTTCCCCCACTCATTCTCTTTCTCTCTCGCTTCTCTCTAATCTGTGGATTCTTTCTTTGTCTCTCACACATCAAGATCCCATACTGTAAAGTATAAAAAATCATTTCTCATCACAAGTACCTAGCTATGTCATGATTTACCTGATGACATTAAGAAAGCCTCCAACATAGAAGAAACGGAAAAAAGTTTATAAAAATCCGCTAATAAAGAATAACTAATATAATAATAAATTTGTTATAGGTGTCAAATATTCAAAATATTGTATGTAATTTTATAAGAATTTAACCTATAACTATTTTTTTATGTAAAGGCTTGGTTGAAATGAATAAGTTAGTGTACCGAGATTCGAACCACGGACCTTCTGATTGTCAACCAAGACAAAAAGAATAATTAATTGAATGAAATAATTTGGTCAATAAAGCCACTAAACATAATCGATTTAATCTATAACACTGTTAGTAAATTTTGTAATTATATAATTTATTTCTTTATTATTACAGATTTATTAAAGTTAAATGAATGTAAATTTTTATTTGGTTGTTACTATTGTTCCATATTCAGCTAAAACTTTTTAGTTTTTTATTATTATATACATATAATAGCCTAGAAGAAAGTTCCAAATTGTTACATGTGCCTGTAACACCACTTTAAACTGGAATTGAATCTTCAAATCGGCTTTGACCGTTGCGGGCAAATTCGATATCTCCTTAAACGTTTCGCAACAGATGTTGGCATCGATGGAGTGATACTCAGACGATTGTCTGCTTTCCGAATACGGCCGTCTATCCTCGACCTGAGAATGGCCATGTTTCATTAACGGATAATCCGTAATGGGACGATGATCGACCAATGTGCAAACGTGAGGAGTGAAAGTGGCCGACCGAATGAGGCAACGTTTGCCGAGTTCATATTTCTCTGGCGGACTTAAAGTGCAACCACGTGACCCGCTCGGCAATCGTGAACGTACTTAATGCTTATTAAGTTCCCCGGGGTGTCCGCAACCGGCCGACCTTATACGACGTCTGTAGGGGTCCTTTTCCCGGACGCGAAACGGAGCTTTCTTGAAGGAAGCTCAGATTCGGCACGGTTTATTCTTGAAAAAGTGAATCTTCACAACTTTCACGTCTATTTCTATTATACGGCGGGATTTTACGCTCTGCGGCGAACATTTTTTCAAAACGGGCAATCTTAAAGTAGACGAGTGTAAAATGGGAAAAATGCCGTGGAAATTCATGGGCTTGATAACATTCCTGCTCAATTATACCATTCACCCGATGGAAATTCACTAGGTTGTCTACATTGAATCAATCGGGCCCGTTTATTAAAAAATCCAACACGTATGAAAAAAAATACCTCAGCTGTGATCGGATGTGACCGGAAAATCACGACCGGACGCTGTGAAGGTTTCGACGTGGATTGGTGTCGGGATGTGATCTGTCCACCGCGTGGCGGTATCGCCAGTGGCAAGGTATGGCCTATCCTTACCCTTTAAAATCTATCGTATTATTTTCCGAGAACTTAAAACTATCAGAGAATGTAAAATAAAATAAAATAAACACCATGACTCTTGATTTACTGGCAAACGGCATTGAAATCTTACGAAAGCAAACTTCTATGTACAGACATTTATTGCAAATTTATTGATCCATGAATTAACTTTTTATCCTTTTTTTAAAAAATTAGATTCAACATCATTAATTCAGAATGGGTAATATTTCATTCATATGACATTCCTAATGACAAAAACGTGTTTTTCCATCTTATAAACCGATATTAACGTCGTTAAATAACAATTAAACCAAATATGTAGAAGGGTTTATTCATATGGCATTCCTAACGACCATACACGTAAAAAATATTCACATCATTCCCCCTGCATAATTTATTAAATTATTTTTAGATTGTGCAAGAGTACTGTCCTTTGGTAATGTTCAATTTGATTCAATCAGCCAAAATTGATTTTCTTAATCAGCAAAACGACAAATGTCTTATATTGTTTGTAATTTTAAATATGCCGAAAATTTTTTACAATGGAGGTGATCATTTGTTCTTAAGGACTACAGGTTTATTCGAAAGTGGGTGTATCCATCCTGGATTGTAACTTTCAAGGTTGATCCGGCTAAAAATATGCAAAAAAGAAAATATCAAGCTTCAATTTAGAAAGGGATTATTTTATAAAAGGAAGATATCCAGAATAATACAATGCTGGGGGTTTTAGTACGAAAACGCTGAAGCATGATTTTTTTTAACGTCCTCCTCAAGCTTTAGGAGCCCTACGGTTTTAAACAATATACATTTTTTATGCATAAAAGTTTAAAAAAATACTCACATGAAAATATCAAAGGATTTAGCATTGAAGAGGCCATCACAAAACTTTATCTGTGAGGTCAATGGCAAAATTTAACATTAATAAGTGACGACTTTTTAAATTTTCATGGTAACAAATTTAAGAAAAATTTTGGTTTAATTTCAAAAATATTCTCCGTGACTAATCACTTTTCTTATTACTATTCCCACATGCTAGAGTAAGCCATACCGTTTCTTTGCATGGCCAATGTTTCCAATTTAGCATAAACCATGAAATTAGACAAATTACCATTTCCACATAAAATGGACTCATTATTTTAACATTCCAATTAAGTTTTTAAAACTTTTTTACTTAAAATTTACTTTTTAATTCCAACTTGATTCTTTTTAACGTCATGCTAAACTTTTTAATTTCCATCTAAAAATTTCTACTTAAAATTAACCTTTTTAATTTCAATTTAACTCTTTTTACCGTCATATTCATTTTTTAAATTTCAATTTAACCATTTTTTATTTAAAATTAACCTTTTTAATTTCAAATTGACTCTTTTTAACGTCATATAAACTTTTTTAATTCCAAGTTAACCATTTTTTGCTTAACATTAACCTTTTCAATTCCAATTTAAGGCTTTTTAAAGTTCAATTAACTTTTTAATTCCGATTTACATAAACCTTTTTAATTTTCATCTAACAATTCCAATTTAACTCTTTTTAACGTCATATACATTTTTTGAATTTCAATTTAACCATTTTTTATTTAAAATTAACCTTTTTAATTCCAAATTGACTCTCTTTAACGTCATATAAACTTTTTTAATTTCTGAATAACCATTTTTTATTGAAAACTAACCTTTTCAATTCCAATTTAAGGCTTTTTAAAATTAAATTGACTTTTTGATTCCAATTTAACTCTTTTTAACTTCATATTAACTTTTCTAATTCCAATTTAAATATTAACCTTTTTAATTTCAATTTAACGCCTTTTAAATTCAAATTAAACCTTCCATGATTTAATGTCAAACTAATATTTTCTTCAATACACCACAAAACAAAAATTAATTAATTACAATAATATTATAATAAATTAATCACCCCTACAATTAAACCTTATATAAAATAAAATCCCAGAATAAAGGATTTTTATGTTAAACAAATGTAATGAATATTTGTCAAAAAAATATATTTTTCATCTTGACCCCATTTTATTCAACATTTCATAAAAAATAAATACTACTTTTTATGAAAAGTCTGTTTTTGGTTGTCTCCGTCTGTGGAACTGAGTAGGCCAAGATAAAAAAAAAAAAATAAATCTATTACATTTATTGGTCTATTGATGAAATTACATCTCTCAATTAATTAATCTTTTTTGCATACACGATGCGTACATGATGCGAAGAATTAAATGTTAATATTACATGTGTTTTGATAATTTTGAACATAGTAACATTCCTCTTCTCTTATAATACTTCGGCCAAATTGAGTTTCACCGTTCATCACTTTGACATTTGGGAAGTGATGACAGCGTTTCGACATTTAAGTTCCTGGTCGTTTTCGTCATTAACATCAACATCGCGTTGATTTAGTTAGGTTTTTGAAATACCCGACCATACGAGTTCGACATGGAATCAAAAGGTATTGGCTTTAATTTCATAAAGAAAATGTTAATTACATTGGTGTGGTGATTAGTGACTGTGAGATGGGCGATCCCAAGCGCTGAAGATGTTCTCAATAAAGATCGAAACGTTGGCAAGATAAAGAAAATGTTTTTCTGAAACCTACATCACACCAGACCGCATCTCACGATTTCTGAATAATTAGTTAATTACATTTATGATGGATTTTTTATGATTTTGATACCTTAAATGAGATATTTTGTGGGAGATAAATTCCAAATTAGTCTCGACCGCTTCTTATTGTAAGTGGCGATTGTTTTTTCTATCTTAGATTGTCAGATATTGTCTTAGGAGCTTCATAGTATAAGGCATAGAGGCAAATGTATTTTAGACAACAGATGAATAATTTTTCAAAAAAATGTTCGTGATGGAGGCTGAAAAAGTCAACTCTTTAGTATGTTGATGCTATTATCTTTTCCAAAACCCTCTCCTTTAAGGTTATTCAGTAGTTAAAGAGTTAAAAGGTGGCCTACTTAGGAACGTCTAATCTTCTCGAAAAAGCCATCAGAAGCTATTACACTCTGTTTTTGTCCTACAAAGTAAAATAGAACCTTCACAACTAAAAACATTTGCCAAACATACAGAATATCACAGGAGAGAAACCAAGAGTTGCCTTCATTATAGATTTAATTTTTGGTCTGTAAGTTTTAAAATCCCGAATTAGATTGTGTGGAACGTAAACAAAAAAATATGTGGTTTGGCTTTACAGCTTTAGAAAGGCAAGGTTGAGCTGGGATTTTTCACTTTGCGGCTAGAAACCAGATATTAACATTATGCAACACAGACCTAATGCAGATGATGAAACGAGGTTGTTTTATCTAAAAGGGGGAAAAAATTGGCTAATGTATTTCATTTGAATCGTCAGTTGAATTTGACCGTCAATCTGTAAAAATTCTCTCAATTCTACTTTTAATTGCGACATGTTGTATCCACTTTTGAATTGGTTTGCTTTACAAAAAATTTAACATTTACAAATCTAGGGCAGCCCGAAGTTCACAATGGCCAAAGCTGGCTTAACAACCGGAAATTATTTGAAACCTAAATATTTATGACAATAAAATTCTTCTAATTTCACATCAATCAGTTACCGAATTTAAATCTATCGATTTTATTATTGCCATAAAAATACGGGTGCCAATGGTTTGTCACGGTATGCTGACAAATGCAGATGGTTTTCCCTTGAAACAGTTGTGTTATTATTATTATTATTTTATTATGTTTACAAAACTAAATTTATTTATAATATATAAACATGTGAGAGGGTTTAAAGCCCTGTTTATACCTTAAAAAATAATTCTTTTCAAAATCAAAACAATCATCGGTTGAAGTTAAATGTGATTTTAATTTTAATCATTGTATATACAGAGTGTCGTTTTTAGATGGCCAGGCTGAACAGGCTGAATTTCTCTTGAAACCTTGAAACGATGCTATTCCCCCCGCCAAAAAAAAAATGCGTATTTAATATTTTTTAGTCTATTTTCAAATTTTTACCTTGTTTTGGAGAAAAATTATACAGGGAAACTCAGGTCCAATTCAACGTCAAAATTTCAGATACGACCAGATACATCCTGAGACTTCATTTTAAAGGATTTTACGCTGAAAGGAACGGTTCAATTTTGAATTGGTCAAAAATTGACAAAAAGTTTGAAAAAAAAGAACAGTTTCATGTTCGAATTGCCTGCCTTGCGTAAACGGACAAAGACCGGTGCTCAGAGTGGTAGACCCAGGGGAAATGGGCTGGCAAGGATTTTCTTCCCTTTGCATAAGTTCTTCAACCGAAGTTGCTGGGTTATGATTGGCGTGGACACTGTTCTTTAAATGCCCCCACAGAAAATAGTCAAGAATATTAAATCATAGTACTGAGTGGACCAATAGATCGGCCAACCATCTACCCCAGAAGTGACGATTCAAATGTCTTCGAAGAATTGTATCCGGGCCATCCATCAAGCTGGAGAATCATTCTTCGTCATTGTTGCAGAGCAACATCATCTCATTGATAAAATAACTGAGGAACTGAACACCGATTAAATTACTTTCGTAGAAATAAGGGCCGATTAATTTATTTCCGAGAAGTCCACACCAAACGCTGATACTGTGAACCATCTGATGATGACAAGAGTACAAAATTCTCGCCCACGTTCGAAAATCCCAACGGTTTAGTATGCCATTTGATGCCATGTTCCAAAGCAAGGAACGTTGAGCGTCGTCATAATCAAAGCCAGAGAGATGATACGGCTTAAAATTCTAAGTCCGGAGTACACCTCTAATTTCCTTCCAACATTAAGCACATAGGAATTCGAATTTTCGCGGACAGACAGCTCCTTGTCGAAATTACGCTTCTGTTTCTTCTTGCCATAACTTTGTCATTTTTTGCCCAATGTAAAATCCGATTGCACCCTTGTTTTCAGTGTAAAAATTCCTTCGGAATGATGCGTCAGGTTGTGTTGGAAATTTTGAAGTTTAACTAGGCCTGAGGTTTTTGAATACAAAATGTAAAAATTTTGAAATTGCTAGGATCTTTCCTCCAAGAGAAATTCAGCCATACCATCTAAAAAAACTATATATATAAAATAAATTTTATTGCCTCACGTCATGTAATTTAATAAAACTCCTACATCTTGCGGAACGCTCTGAATGAAGGCTATAAGGAAAAACTCTTCAGCCCAATTGTTTTGTACATTCGGTTATATATTGTTAGTATTAAATAATTATATCTGTGAACTCGACATGCACATGATTTTTATTACTACCTATGAAAGTGAAATTAATGTAGAATAACCCTAATCATAAAAATTTGTTGTCTAAGTCATTCAATCAGAAATTAACAAATCATACACTATTAAGAAAAAATCCATCGTTGTTAAGTATGGTTTAAGGATTTAATGAGGAATAATTACAATTTTTTTGTATATATACAACGAATTTTTGCCGTAATGATTCCACTTAGGATTTGGATTGAGAAGGACTGAGGAATGTCCAGCATGAAATTTTATGTTCAGAAAAACTAAACGTTTCAATTTATTACAAAACTCACAAAACGGATCGTTCTTATACAGTTAAATCTTGCGTAAAACTCGGAAAACTAGCACGAACGGCCGAATGCAAATGAATGCATATTTAAAAAAAAAACAGTTTCTAGAAAGGTCGAATATCGTAAACGGGGTTTAATTTTGTTATTTTGCATGCGAGAAAGCCTGAATATATAAATGTATAATAGAAGAATCGTTACCATCGTTTGCCATCTCTTCTGATATGATACTTCAATGTCATATTTCAAAACACCTTCTGAAATAATACATTCTTAAAAACGCATTTGGTTTAAACTCAGTTCAATACTGAACCGAGTTGAACGATGAACCTGGTTCATATTTCAGTTGGAGTTAAACTCAGTTCAGAATTAACTGAATTTAATTTTCATGAAATTCTGGCATAAAACGCCCGAATATATAAATACATAATACAAGAATTCATCGTTACCATCGTTCGTTATCTCTTCTGATATGATGCTTCAATGCCTCATTTCAATTTCAAAGAAAACGTTCTAAAATAATACATTTTTAAAAACGCATTTCGTTCAAACTCAGTTCAGTACTAAACCGAGTTAACCGATGAACGAGGTTCAAGTTTGAGCGGTAATTAAACTCAGTTGAGAATTAACTGAATTTAAAGGCCTAATATCGTAGGCAGAATTTCATTTTGTTTTGGAATTCTCTCAGAAAGCCCGAATCCATAAATAATCCAATAAAAGGATTTCATCGTTCTTATCCCTTCTGATGTGATACTTCAATGCTACATTCATTCCAATGTCACAGAAAACGTTCTAAGACAATTCATTTTTAAGCACGTATTCAGTAACGAACCGAGTTCAACTCAAGAATGTCAGTTTTTCAATTTATCTTGAACCTGGTTCAAATATGAGACGGAGTTAAACATAGTTCAGAATTAACCAAAGTTTAAAGCCGAATATCGTAAACAGGATTTAATTTTTTTATTATGCGAGAAAAATTTTCTAAAATGCTATTTTTTAAAAGCATTTGGTTTAAACTCAGTTCAATACTGAAGCAAGCTCAACACAATAATTTCCGTTGTTCAACATCTTGAACGGAGTTTAAATGTGAGCCTGAGTTAAATCAAGTTCAAATTTAACCGACGCTATCGTATAGCTAATTATAACTCAGTTCTATCAACTTGAAGTTGAAGTGGGCTCAGTCTCATACAAACGGCGCGACTTCTTTTTGAACTTTGTTCACGTTATGAACGAGGTTCCAGTGATCCCAGTTTAAACCTTGATTGGTAGAAAGGATGTAAGTCTGCGGTTGTTATGATCGAAATATTATGTTCACACCTGGAAGATTAGTGTTTATTTCTTATAATGTGTATTTATATTGGTGTCGTTACTCAAGTCAACATGGATAATACGGACACACGGAATCG
Organism: Cimex hemipterus; assembly: GCA_039619505.1. Lineage (NCBI taxonomy): Eukaryota > Metazoa > Arthropoda > Insecta > Hemiptera > Cimicidae > Cimex > Cimex hemipterus. Next base: position 20,439,869 of record CM077111.1, on the reverse strand, counting down.
CATTTTTCCTCGGTTATTACTCGCGATGGCCTCGAGATTATTTGTGGGACAGTAATTTGTCAAGGGGCATTAAAAAGGTCGAGCTCCCTTTGAATCGCCGCGAATTGCGTGTCAAGGTTGCGGTTTCCTCGGTACTATTTAGTTTCACGGAAAAGTTGAAAAAAGAAGCTATGAGCGTATTAAGATCGGGGGTTGGGTAGCGGACGAGAGTACTGTTAGGCGAGGAACCACATCTGTTTAGACACTCGGTCTGTCGCGATCTTCGAATTATTTTTTTTTTGACTCGTGAGAGCTCATTTTCGAAATGAAACCATAATATTGCGATAGAAGGAATGCTGCACCGATGAGGGGATGGGTGTGGCGTAAATTTGTGTAAGATGTTGGGCGTTACATAAAACTTTCGACAAATGTAGGTCGGCTGGTTTACGAAGTCCCTAAGGGCCTTCCGGTTTTTGCACCTTTAAACATTCAATTATCCACAAATCCTTAAGGATGGTAATCAAATTTATTTACAAACTTTACATTATCAATTATCATCATAAAAATAATTAGTTTTGTTTAAATTCTATTAGTACACACAAATCTCTTCCTATTTCCCTGTTAACCAACTAGCTAAACTTTTAATTTACGCGCAATTTAATAAAAACAAAAAAAAGTTCGATTGTTCCTGAATCGCCTGTCCTTGCTACAAGTTGAAAATAATTACGCACGTAGAATAATAATAAATTAATACAACAGTAAAAAACCTACACTTCATATGATTTTTTTAATCGATGGTACGTAACTACGAGGTTATTTGAACCATAGGAGTGCCGGTGTTTCTGAAAAAAAAAAAAAAAAAAAAAGCCCATTTGTAAGTAGGTCGGATTCGAACCCGGGACCTTTACCTTACAGTGATGAGCGCCGTGTTAACGCCTAAACCGTTGCGGTCACGCCTCTCAAGCTTAATTTGTACTTAATTCTTGTTAGTTGAGATTTGACTTGAAAAAAAAAAAAATTCATCTGGCCTGAACAACATACTTCATTGGCCTGTGCGTATCTCTTACCAGCCTCGTCAACACATGTCATCTTGGGAGTACCGGATCCGGCTGAATGTGAGACTAAAAGGAAAATTCAATTTTTTGGTCGATTGGGATGCGAATTCCATTGTTTCTTTCGAATCAAATGAATACTCGATTCCAACTGACGAAGAGGACCTTCTTCACCAGAGAATTTAACTTTGCCTTGCTCCGGCTAATTCGGGTAAACAGTTTTACAAATCAGCATCTGATGACAAGCGGATTTCGATAACGGAGCCAATAGAAGAACCATTAACTTGATTCTTAAGCCGAGTGAAAACCTCGTCAAGCTCAATGGTCCGCAATCTTTTGTTAACGACTTTTACAACTGTATTCGTTTGATTTAACAAGAAAAACATACAGTATATAAACAATAGGATGAAAATACGATTAGTAATCATCAGTGATGGAAGCAGGTATGACGCATATGAGTGGGTTGGACTCCATCCTATGAGACCTAAGCCAAGTAATGAGGTTGTGGGGCAACAGACGTTCCTTCGCGGTACGTATGTAATATTACGTAATATGGTGGATGACAGGATTTTGAAAAGAACCTTTTGTAGCGGGATTGGATCAAGATCATTTAATAAGTATGGAAAATTGGAATCATAGCAAGCGAGATTTAGTGTTGTTCTGTGGATTTTAGGTTGAATGGATTAGATTCGTTTGCAGTCTTGTCAAATTCAAGTTAGTACGTCCAAATGGAGGCCAGAAGTGCAATGAAAAGTTTTTTTGTTTCTCCGAATTTAGGTCGATTATCCATGAGACGTTTTAGCATGATGGAGGTTCTACGTCAGTCATTCGTCCAAATATCGTGCATCGTTCACAACAGGGAACAGTGTTGAGATATATTGATTGGTTTTTTTCTTGTTTACCGAAAATTAAGTTGGTTTCCTTAACGGACACAAGTTTCGAGGATAAGCAAGCGAATTTGGATTGGACGTTTTGTGGGATTAATGACGTCCGTATATTTAAATCAAGTGCACTAGCGGGTTTCTTTTGCACTCTTTACTGCATTAAGTACCGTTTTCTATATTTCATTAAAATTTATTTGAATTCAATAACATTGAATAGGATAATCATGAATTAAATAAAACTCTAGTCAGAGTTTGCATGACTGGCATAAGTTGAGAAGCCACAGGTTGATAGTCTGTCCATTGCCAGTTCGGTACGCGTCTTGAATACGATTGAACTTCCATTCTATGAACCCGAAGGCGTTTCCTGTCCGCGAATTATACGTATAAATAAAAAAAAAAGATATTTGGACCGAACCCGCGGTGAAACCGGACTTGCGAGATTTAAAGTGAAATCAATCGAGCGAAGGATTAATTTCACTTTCGTATAGTTTTACGCGGTCAGTTCCGAAATGGCGTTCCTGTGAGTTAACCAATAGAAAACCCGCCAAAAGGATCAAAATTGCGAGTTTTCCATAAAAATCCAATTAGGCTTATCGATATCGAACAATCGTATCGGCGGGCGATAACTGCCAAAACGATTGTCAAAACTACGAAGGATTTCGATAAGTACTGTTTACGCCTTGTCGAACCTTGACATAATTTGAAGTCAAATTATAACTTTCGCTGAAAGGAGAATAATACACAAGTTTGTTTTTGTCACGGTGATGGAACCTTCACAGCAACTTATGGAGAATGTTTGCCCAGCAAAATATTCTTCTCTTCCTTATGCCATTTTTTATTGCTTCTATGTATCATGTCATACATTCCATACGGGATTCAAGTAAGTTGTTAAAATACGAATTCATACTATCAAGAGCTAATGTAAGTTTGAAGGGACTTAAGAGTTTTCGAGATCCTACATATAACAGCTAAAATTATACAAAGCCAAACCCTACCGTGAAGAGACCGACGTTCCCGACAATAAATCCATTCACACAGAGTAAAAACCATGCATTCAATATACTATTTAACCAAATTGGCTCGACAAGCCAGTAGATATTTCACATTCCCCACAGACCATGTCCATATACACGCTTAACCACTCTCGCAAATAAATACATTCACACAATTCGGCCCTATCAAACTGCATATATAATGTAAAACTAAATAGCCTAAATAACTGCAAATACTGGATAGTCGACAAGACCCTGTCTATACCTGCTTAACCTCTAACGCACAGTCAGGTCCTACCCATAAACCTAAAAACTAAATAATCTAGTCCAGAGTGACTGGGGATACTCGATATTCTATAACCCAAACATATACGAACATTCGCGCTAATAAATCCATTCACAAATTCAGGTTTCATCATAAGGCAAACTTAAATAAAACTAAATAACCTAGACTAGTGTACACTCGATACACCGTGTCCATACACGCTTAACCACTCACGCAAATAAATACGTTCACACCATCAAGCCCTGATAAACCCCTGATAAACAGCAACTGTATACAAGACTAAAGAAACCTAGTCTAGTGGACTGTGGATATTCCTTCACCCCAAACGTACACCAACGTTCACGCTAATAGGTGCATTCGCTCAAATTACGTACGAAAGGGCTCAAGGGCGTGCTTCAAGTCTCGAATCAATCTTTTATTACACTACTTTAAATATTCTAAAGTCTGCGGGAAAGTCAAATCTTTTTCTGTCAACCGCAGGTCTTGGTCTTTCTTTGCTTGACCGGAAGATGACCATCGGTCAGCTTGATGTGGCTTATTCACTTCAATGCGATCGTTTTATTCCTTCATTACCAGTGAAAACTGCCAAACATCAAGACCTCGGTTTAAACCGCCCGAAAAGAGGGCATTTGCCGAATTAATTACAGTGTAATTTCGTAGGTATTTTTAGGCTCGATTTCGCCCCTCTGAATATGTGTCAATTTGAGAAAGGAGCCACTGCCCTCCTCGGCACTGGCTACCCAAAAGAGAAAGGTAATTAACGCTTTCTTTAAAAAAAAAACATTACCTACGACTACATACGAACACTATTAAATAGAAAATCAAATGGTGATCCGTGGAAGTGGAGAATCCAGTCCGTGAAAGTCAATAGTCCATCGCATATCGGGGTCGTCCGACGAGTCGACAGACGCAATTAAAGGAATGCAATTAACGTTCGATGTCGCCGGATCAGTCGAAGGTCTAGGGTTTCGCTCTGAATGTCTTTTCCACGGGGCAAACCCGTTTATCCATTATGAAGGTGTGTTTCCGTTCTCCGGCTCTTCCTTCTTCCGGACTCGCGAAAACCTTTCAGGCTTGCAAGAACTAGGTCCTGGAACGGAACCAATTATATTCAGTTGTTTTTTTTATATTACAATGTGGATCTGCACCTAGGCGGCATTACGCAATTAGAGGAAATCTCTGTTTTATTCTATATTAATATTATAAATAGAGAAAGTAAGTTTGAGCCTTCGGAATTAAATGCGAAAGTATTGATCTGAATTTAAAACCATTTTCACCAGTGAATTGCACGATGATATAATCTTTGCTTCACTGTCGGGAAAATAGGCAAATATATTTAAAGGGAGACCATAGAAAGGGGGGGGTTATCCTCCAATTACCTAGAGGGATATCGAGTTCTTTGGGGCAGAGTGAAGGAAATGTGAATGCATGCAAATTATTAGCGTGAATGGCAGGGTTCATCACAAAATAGCCCCAGGTACAACAACTACACTGAGGTATTCTAAACACTTGCCTGAATATAACTTTATAGAAGACCACGCTTAAACTAAGGAATATCGATTACTTTGGGTTAAGGATTGTGTGGGTGTAATTTATTAGCGTGAATGGATGGGGGTATCTCAACATAGCCCGAGGAATATCGAGTACTCTGTGGTAACGTGAGTTCCAAACAGACTACCATGTTTTTATGTTTCTGAGTATTTAGGTGTGGAATTCTGTTATTTTGTCCCCAATTGACCTGAGGGTACAGAGAAGCTAGCAATAGGATAGAGAAAATAGATTTGGTTACTGTTATATTATAAAACATCACAACTTGACTGGAGTGTCAATATTAGAAATAAGTACATTTAAAACGCGAGGAAGGTAAAACGAAAGGCAAAGCTAAGTAACTTGGCTGATTCCTTGATAGTAGTCCTGTTAATCGATTCGAAGAAGACAAAAGCCACGTTAATTGGAGCCCAGGAGGAACAAAATGAAATATAATTTCGACCTATAACCTCTCTTAACCTCTCTCTTGACGTATTCTCAACTAAGTACTTCTGTCGCTTGGGGCATCTCAGGTCACTTTCGACACACGAACCTATGTCCAAAGTTGAGCCTATCACCTCTTGATTCCACTTTTTGTAATTTACTATAAATTACCAGTAGGCCTTGAGAACCAACCACCTTGTGCCCAGCTCCAGGAGCTGCCAACAAGAGGTGTCCCTAACGTAATAAGTTTCACTATCTCACTATCTCTTAAATACACTCTTATATGAATATCATTCACCCCGTCAGGGCGAAGTACTCGATATTCCTCCATCATCCGTTACACCTATTTTATAGCACATCAAGTGAGGGCCGATGTGGAATTCAGTACTCAGCCATCAGTCCTCTTACTGTATAGATTCACGCTAATAAAGACATTCACTCTCAGCTGCACAAATCATCACAACTATATACAATATTTTTCTCGAGAAATCGGAACATGGCCCACCAACTCGCTGCCATGCTCAACACGATTTTCATATCGGCTGGTATTCCTTTGCTCTCTATATCGAGCCAAGGAGCACCCAGAATTAGGTAAGACCCATCGGGCAACTTACCTTTACATGAGAGACACATACGCCCAAAATAAGTGTCCGTGTCAACCTCGCATGGCCTATACTTAATCGAGTGAGAAGTTCAGCATTCTTCTACGAGTCAGACCTCACAGTCAATTATTGTAACCAAGTGTGTGTTCGGTTTATCACAAAATTTTTTTTAGTAATGTACAATTGTTAAATTATTTATTTAAACTTATAATACGGTATTTGAATCATAAAATTTCTATTCGAGCAACAAAAGTTTTATATTGACTTGTTGAATATATGTTAAGTTTTTTTAAGTTTCTCAATAAAGATTTATTATTTGTTATGAATAATTTACAAACGAAGTTAGCCAAGTTCTACAGAACTTACAGACTTGTTAAAACGAACAATAGCATGTTTTCTGTCAATCTGCTTTCAATTTGTTCGCTTATTTACACAATAAGGGGGCAAAAACTTCACAATATGATTTGCGTGGGTAGTAAAAAGCGCAACTGACTGAATAAAACTTCATTTATTCGAAAAACCTTTCCTGATCATCCAATTTGTTTTCTTCTGCTGTTTAATATCCGTAGAAAAGAAGAAAATTTCTCTCTTTATATCGTGTCGTGTAAACGTGACAGAATAAATAATACATTGGAAGTTCGTAGTGTTGAATATTACAGGATTATCATTCTTTCCATTTTTCATTTCCCTTATATCTTTCCTTCTGTGTAAGCGATGTTTATTTGTCATGTAATACACGGAAATTTCACAGAGCTTCAGACGTGTCCTGACTGACGCGATGGATCGATTGGAATGAAGAATTTATTCAAATAAACATTCACCGGGGCATGGGAAATGTAAGGGAGAGGTCGTTTAAAGGGCCTATCACTGCGAGCAAAAAAGCAAATTAATGCATTTTTTACGAATATATAAAAATTTGATTACGTTTACCACGAGCTTACGGTCGTAGCATATTAAATTATCTAACATGATGTTTTTTTGGTATTAGTATTTTAATGTTTTTCTAATTGATGCAGTGTTAAATGGGAAACTTGATTATGTACAATTATTTTTTTCCTCTCTTTAAAATATTTGCAGGTATATATTAAAATTTACACTCGAGTGTACTTTTGTCACAAACTTCTTTCAGATGATGTGCTCGACGTCCTTTTAACTCCGCACTGCGTACACGTGGGCTGTGAGTTCTTTTGAAATTATGCAGGTTCTGACAAGGTAGATCCAGCAATTCTGCTCGAACCGATGAGAAAGTATTGGAAGCTTGCATTTTTCCCCATATTTCTAGCTAGGTTTCCTTTTCCAGCAACTTTGCTTTCTTTCGAAAAATCAATTGTTGTCCATTCCACGGCTTCTCAAACATCGATCGCAGATCGTGTTTCCTCATTTTTTTTTTTTCATAGAGCCTTTTTCATCTGAACTAAGTAGGAACGGATGCTAAAGCTCGGAAGTGCATGCGTGGATGTCGCATTATAGGTTTTCGTCGTCCTCAGAACAAACTCTTTGGCTCTGTTCCAACAAAATGTTTCTTGTTTTGCTTTTCAAGTAGAAGCTCATGCTGTAATGTAAGTTGAAGATAAAACCTTTTATGTATGGTGCAGTTGATGGGAAAGAAAAGAAATCAACTCCTTTACAAACACCATCCTTTGGTACACAGATGGGTCGAGAACACAGGAGGGTACAGGAGCAGGAGTATTTGGACCAGGCACCAAATACTCGGAACCAATGGGAAAACACACCAGTATCTTCCAAGCTGAGATTCGTGCAATAGAAAGATGTGTCCAATTTAATCTAAATAAAGGATACAAAACCAAGAACATAGCTATCATGTCAGACAGCCAGGCAGCCATCAAAGCACTAAGCTCAAACATCATTAGTTCAAGAATGGTGCTGAACTGCAAAACAAAACTAAACATATTAGGTGCGCAGAATAAAGTAAGCCTCTGCTGGGTCCCAGGACACGTGGGAGTAGAAGGCAATGAGAAAGCGGACACCCTCGCAAGAGAAGGGGCAGCCACACCGCTAACAGGACCCAAACCCTTCTGTGGAATAGGAATCCACACTATTAACGATTATCTCAGACAGAAGGACAAAAAGAAAATAAGGGAACTCTGGAATTCACTTATTGGACATAAACAATCCAAGAATTTTCTAACCAATTTTGGAAAGAAAGAAATCACGGAATGCATCAAAGGGAGCAGGAATAGACTGCGAATCCTAACAGGATTCCGAACAGGACACTGTAGACTAAATGGACATTTAAAGAAAATCGGAGTAAACCAAGATGGCACATGCAAATTCTGCAAAGAAGCAGAGGAAACACCAACACATCTATTAACAAACTGCGGAGCAACATTAGCCCGTAGGAGGAAGTGTTTTTGGGATGTACAATGTGACCATAGAAGAGCTTCAACCAATAAAACCGGGCCTACTAATCAAGTTCCTTGACGAACTAGGACTCACCGATGTGCTTTAAGCAGAGAACGGGGGATACAATAGCTCTTGAAGGGCGCAGTATACACACCCTGAAAACTTTCAATCAATCAATCAATGGTGCAGTTGAGTTTAACCCCACGTGGATATGGCAATGTTGATGAGTTTGGCGTACGTTCTCACCTTTCTTAGTTGCTCTGAGCTTTTTGCCTATTTCAACCCCTAAATATGTTTCTTTTGAGGATCCTGGGTAATTCCGGGGTGCTGGGTTGCGTTTTCTCCGGAGGGTGCTTCACATGCAAAGGGCAGATGTTCCCTGAGAAGCGGAGATGATCTGGACTTCTTCAGGTGCTACTGTGGCCACGTACGGTTTTTACCCACATCCTCCCGATGCCGCCGAAATTAAGAATATACCCGATGCCCGTTGGGGGTGGTCCAGGCGTAGCCACCAACATGACGTTGATTGATTAAAAAAACTTACCTTGGCGCTCGACTTGACTGATTCCCCTTCAATAATATGTGCCATTCCGATCCTTCATTTTAAGACCAGAGTTTGAAATTCTTCTGTGGCAATTTTTTTCAACACCCGAGCGATTTTGCAAACATTTGCCTGGTTACTTTCTCGTTTCTCTTTCTATCAACACGTCCAGGTGATCACGAAAGGCAACGAATTTGACCCCTTTCTCTGTTAGCCTCTTAGGGAGGGCGTAGGACAGACCCTTGAAGGCACTCTTCGGCAACGCTATGCACTCGGTTTGCCGCTATTTCTGCGGTCTTTTTTTTCGAAGACAACAAGCTTATAAACAGTAAATATTTTTCGAATAATTTTGCCTTCCGTTCTTTGCGATACCATTATCTAATGTTTTTCCCTATTAAAATGAGCAGAATTCTTAACAATTTTTTTTTAAAAATAGAGGTGAAAGTTATTTCATACTTTGTTCTTTATTCTAATTTTATATTAACATAATTATCACAGAGGGTACGATTTCCCTGTCAATTTTTAACCCTTAAGCTGCCATTCAGAAATTAGCAGACTCATGTAAAATACAATTTAACGAAATAAATACATAAATAATTTACTGACTGTTGTATGTACATTGGAAACGGTCCAAGAACGACGAAATACCCGCTCCTTCCTTCGGGTTTATTCTTTCTTCTAGTTAGTTTTCTTTCCTATTAGCCTAGTTACACAGATGTTTAAATCTAATTGTTCACCCCGCCTTTCAGCCCGTGGCCAGATGGACTTCGTTCATGTTTAAATAAGTTTCTTCGCCCTGGTTTTCTGAATACCAGGATTTCTTGTTCCTACAAACGGATAATTAGAAAGATTACGAACATGTATTAAAACTGTACGGATTAATTAAAGCCATTTATTTTATCGCTCGAACATAAAAAAATAAGCCGAAAATTTTTATCAAATAATTTTCGTAAGTTTTCCCGTAACAGTTTTAGTTTAAACTTATAATTATTTATAGACTTTATATCTACGGAAATTTTTTGAATATTTTCTTTACGAAAAAGAAAATTTGCAAGATTTACGAAATCAGACGAAGCCAACATGGTTTTAAATGAATACAAATATTTTACAATGTTGGGTGCGTTCGTAGGTGTAGAACAGGGTTTGGATATGGTCCGACACCCGGGCTTTATAAACTTTATAACACCTAAAATACCGTTGTTTCAGAGGTGCGAAAACTCATTCTCGGAAATCAGACCGATTCGAGCCGGCGTCCCACAAGGGAGCATTCTCGGTCCGACCATTTATATCATCTACGCTGCCGGCATAGATCGCGCCACCTACTTAGACGATGCAATCGCGCCCTGTAACCGGAATCTTATACAAGTTACCTCCAGCATCCAACACCTTGAGATTATCGAAGACGAGCACGAAAAAATAGAGGTCAACAATGAATGAAGAAAATCACATTAGACCTCACATTAGACCTCAAATTTACCTCAACAACAAAAAATACTGGCTTCCATTTATGCCTAATAATTAGCATTACACCTAGGAAACAGACTGACGGGTAATATTCAAGACTTAGGAGAAAACAACTCTACTTGGTCAACTAGAAGTCTAGGACAGAAATCTGTCTTGACCGAACAAACTAAACCGTATAGACTATTCTGCGACCCATTTGGACATGAGGTTAGTTAAGCCGTCTAGCGTCATGCGCATCCAAACCTTTTAATCAAAAGTCCTCAGACAAATTACCCAAGGTTCTTAGTATGCCAGTAACTTCACTAGCCACAACGATTCCTTTCGTACACAGATTCCCGACTCCAAAAGTTTGACCTTTCGATTCATCCTTTGAAAATGTTTACATCGAGAGAACCTGCCACGACGCCTTAATAGAGATGATCTCCAGACTTGCCACTTTATGTCACACACAGAGTACCAACTAGGTTCTCATGGCATCTACTAGTACAGGTATTGTTAGAAATGCCAAAAGTCAGGTCGATTGATTCGACTTCTGTTTCTTTTTCCTTACGATTTGTTATTCTAACTTCCGCGCTCTTACTTCCCCTAAATCGACCGGATTCGATTTTTTTTCAGGTATATTTTTAGATGGCGAATTATCTCAGATCGATGGTGTTAAGCACGAAAACCCGAGGTCGCGACAAGGACGCGGCTCCTCGGAGAAAACTGGGTCGGCGACAATTGTAGATCGAAATCTAAGAGTGGTAAATTGAGACGACTTAGGACGGAAACTATTTTTATAATTCCTACCCGGCATTTTTAAAACATCGAGTGAGAGTCGGTTGAAATCCTTGAAACCCTCTTTTAAAAAAACCAACCGGATCTAGGAGATTGAGCGCACATCTGTAACATCCCATGCTTTTGGTTTTTCTTACTCTTGATTTCTTTTTTTTCTTCTTTATTCCACTTTGTCTTTACGTAAACGGTTTATTGTCGTCGAACAATTAAGGAGACAAAAGATGTATGTTCAACTATCTCCGAGTGGAGAAAGCATATCTAATTATTCCGTCGCAATTAATTCAGGAGTGTTTAGAAATTAAAGCACTTTAAGCAAACAATGACTGGACAGCTTCCGGGAACATGGCCTGGCATCACATCTCGTTATAGAGGTGGAATGGCCTCTATGGATTTCGATTGGCATCCGATAAATTAATGGCCGGCCCCTTTCATTAAAAAATAACAATGATTTCGTTATAATTTATAAAAGCCCATTTTATTTAAACAAAGATAACGAAAATATCGAAAGTTTGTTTTAAGCCAATTGCGATGTTTTATTGAAAAAATAATCAGTGATGTGTCATTCGATTTTTCTTTGAAAGATTAGAATGGTACACCATCTGACTACATAACATTCTCTTTAGAAGCCTAACTTACGGAATAGATAATTAAATATATAATAATTTGGTATGTTATACGGCAGTGCTCAGTGTCGTTTGAATCCAGACGAAAACCCGTCATTGGACAGAACTCCTTCGACAGGAAAGAAATAACTTAAAACTGAAACAAAGCATAAAAGAATACTTGATGTGAGAGGGGAAGCGGACGTGCTTCGAAATACACGACTTAGCATTACCCGGCTTGTGATGCAATGTGGACTAGTGCAGGGATGGAATGAGAAAGTCCCCGAACGTCGTCCGTGTTCGTCTTTTCCCCGTTTTTAGCTCTGAGAGGGAAAATCGGAAATCTAAACGGTTTGTAATGTGCCAAGAATGTGTGGCAAGGCCTACAACACGGTAAATGTGATACCATATTTGACCAGAACCGTTTTCGTAACCCATTCTCATGCCCGATTTTGAACCTCCGAAGGATTTGCTCCGAGAGGCCGTCATTACAGTCGAACGAGGCGTTTTAAGCTTTATCTCTTTGAATGAGGAAACCGTGAGGTTGACGACTTTTCCCCTGTCCGGGGATAACTGTTTAAATAGTTTCTCTGCTATCTGAGTCCACTAATTTTCAGTCGGTTCTGAATGAAATCTTAATATTTTAGGAATTTCTCGTTTCCCAAAAGCTAATGAACCCTTTGTTTCGCTTCCGCGGTTGATGCCGTCTTGTATAATGTGATGACTTCGTTTTATTTATTTTTTCTTTACAAACCGTGTGTCCTTGTTTTTACACTATATTTTCTAACTTGGTCATTGATCCACGACGAAAAAACCTAAACTCAATTAATTGAGCTTTTTTCTATCAAATTAATGTTTTTTAATTTCAACTCAATTATTTTTAACTTAAAGTTACCCTTTTCTAAATTTCAAATTGCCTTTTTTTAACATATAATTAACTCTTTTTAACTTCAGATTTTTAACAATTAACTCCAAATTAATCTTTTTAATTTCAAATCTGTTAACTTTTCAAATATGTAAATTAACCCTTTTACACTTTAAATAAACCATTTTAAATGTCGAGTTAATCTTTTTAACTTCAAATTAACTCCGTTTAATTTCAATGTAACCAGTTTTTAATTTTAAATTGACAATTTTTTAAAATTAACCTTTTTCAATTGTAAATCAACAATGCTTAACTTCAAATTAAACCCTTTTAACTTCAAATTAACCATTTTCAATTTTAAATAAACAGTTTTTTAATTTCAAATTAACCGTTTTCAATTTTAAATAAACAGTTTTTTAATTTCAACTTAACCGTTTTCAATTTTAAATCAACAATTTTTAACTTCAAATTAACTATTTTTTTTTATTTTAAATCAACAATTGTTCAGATAACGTGAGATGCGATCTGGTGTGATGTAGTTTTCAGAAAAACGTTTTCTTTATCGTGCCAACGTTTCGATCTTTTATTGAGATCATCTTCAGGGCTCAAAGTGTTTGAGTCAAACCCACTTTGGGCACTTTGAACACGACACGCAAGAACGGCACAATTACACAGAAGACAAACACTTTGAGCCCTGAAGATGATGATTATCAATTAACGGTCACTAATCTCTACACATTTAAATCAGCAGTTTTTTTTTTTAATTTCAAATTAACCATTTCCAATTTTTAACTTCAAATTAATTCTTTTTAATTTCATATCCGCCTTTTTTTTAAACCTCAAATTAACACTTTTTAATTTTAAATTAACCATTTTCAATTTTTAACTTCAAGTTAATTCATTTTAACTTCAAAACATCCTTTTTAATTTCAAAACACACCTTTTTAATTTCATATCCGCCTCTTTTTTTAACTTCAAAATAATTCATTTTAACTTCAAAATATCCTTTTTAATTTCATATCCGCCTCTTTTTTTAACTTCAAAATAATTCATTTTAACTTCAAAACATCCTTTTTAATTTCATATCCGCCTCTTTTTTAACTTCAAAATAATTAATTTCAACTTCAAAACACACCTTTTTAATTTCATATTCGCCATTTTTAACTTCAAATTAACACTTTTTAATTTCAAATTAATATTTTTTTGCATTAACAATTTCTTTAAAGAGAAAGAACATAATAAATGGTGTAACATGTAAGCATACTGAACACTATATTTTCGATTTAAAAAATAAAATAATCTCAAACAAGTTTAAATATAAAATAAACAGTTCATGTATTTATTGCAATCTCGGATCAATAATAGAAAAATCTTTTAAGCGTATGGGCGTCATATTTGATTATATATATTTTTTAAATTTTAATTTTTTCATATGGTCCTCTAAGAGCTCAATTAATTTTTGTTTACACACATTGCAAATATACAGAAATTTTATTTGAATTTCACACCATCTACTAAGTTTGTTCTGTTTAAAGTTTAAAATTATTTGAAAGCAAAAATGGTCAAATTGACAGAAAAAGCTATAAAAATCAATCAATTATTAAAGTCTAGGAATTGGAATGAATTTCCGTTGGACCTACAACCGCTACTGGCAGAGGCATGTTTATTAATAATAAACGCTCAATAATAATTGGTTAAAAATGATAGATGTTTCATTATATAATATAATTTTTATAAAGTATCATTGTTAAACACTGAAGGCCTGATGATTCACAAAATAGACGATATTCCATTGAAGTTCTTAGGGATAAGGCATACTCTGCACACGCCAACTCTTAATTTGTATACTTTATCAAAAAAAAAAAAAAAAAAGAAAGAAAGAAAAATAGGATGTGTAATGGTCGTGGTGAATAATTTTCTTCGTCTTAATCGGGAAGATTTGTTTTTATCTTGAAACCATCAAATCTATGCAAATAACGATATCCAATAATGGCTTTGTTTGTTTGGTCCGTCGGTTGCACGTGGCTCAATTTCTGGAGACGTTTTGAACCATGAGAATTGGTAACTGGATTTTAAATCGATATCCTTCGACTTAAAACAAGCCTCTTTTCAAAGCAGAACGCAAAAACCTCTTCTATTTTTGTCCAGCCTACTTCTCTAGCTTTGCGCCATTAGCTGGTTATTGGGCGGAAAAACACGACTAGGAGTCAACAAATTTTCAATTTGTAGGAAAATTATTTTCGTCCGGTGGATTTCTCTTAAAAGGGAACAAAAGAGGTACATTGCTCGGTTGGTTTATTGCCGAGGACGGGAAATGTGGGCGAAATCGAGCAAAGCTTCTCCCCGGGTCAATTATAGGGTCACTGAGGCCAGCTGTATTTTCTTTCTGCTTCATGGAACAAGTGTCACGGGACTATCAAAAGGTTTTCTATTTTTTCCGAGCTGTGAAGTAGCTCAAGTAACATACGGCGTAACGCTGAGTCTTTTGAAGTCTCAAGCCCATTCACGGCAATTCTCTCCCCAACGGACTCAACATTCTATGTGAATAAGGACTATTTGTTAATTTAAGCCAATATAAAATTGTAATTTGTTGGAAAAAAAGGAACTCAGGAGTTGTGGCACAATTAGATGCCAAGATTGAACAATAAATTTTGTCTTTTAAATTCTACTTAAACGCTGTTTTTTTAAATTTAATTAAATTCATTACGTTTAATATAATTTTTTGAAATAGATCAAATCAAAACACTGATCGAATGATTTTGTGAATAGTTGAAATTGAGAAAATTAATAATAAATAATAAATTTCGCAACTCCAGGAAAGGACTATGGCCTAAAGGAGCTGGTGAAGCTGAATCGACGGAAAACGCGAAAAACGCTGATCCCCGTTGATCAGGAATGTCCCGTTTTGCCGATGTTTCATACTTTCAACCTGAGAAAACGGCGTAATAACACAGTTACGCGATGCAGTCCTGTAAAACGTTCACCCGAACGACAAATTCTAAGAATTCTTTTTTTTTATACCATAAACCGTCAACGTTGCATTATATTGCGATTGGATTTAAATTAGGCCTGTCTGACGTTTCTCGGCCCACGTTTTCACAGTCATCTCGTGTGTGGGTCTTTCGAGATACGGTACACTCCGCTTAATACCGTACCACCTTGACACCACCTCATAAAAGGAGTCGAGAGCCCATGGGCGTTTCACAACGCGCCGAGGAAAATTATACTGAATTATTGATGAACATTTTAGAATTGAGATCGAAGATAAAAAACGAACCGCATTGTTAATATTTTTGCCACATTTCTCTACTTAAACTCGTTAGTGGTATTTATTGAACCGTACCAATCATCGGTCATAACTTGTATCTCTTATCCATGGTTATTTAACTAGCTATAACATATTATATGTGATATTGTTATGTCACATCGAATTTGGCATAACGATGTTATTATTCGATACACATCAGGGTTGGATTAGGTTTTGTCTACTATGCAAAACGAAGTTATATCATTATATTATTTCTTAGATGTTATATATTTTATTACATCTCATCGAAATAAAAATTCATGAAATTTAAAGTTAATTAATTTACAGAAGTTTACTTAGTCGTCAGACTGGTTAGGACTTTCAAAATTCATATATTCGTTCTGGAAATATTGAAAATTTATTTCAGAATTCGACAATTTGTTTTATCCTTTAATTTTTAATATAAAAAAAATTAAATTTTCATATTTTATTCAATCAAAATTTCAAATTTCTTATTTTTTTCAACCAATTCCCCTTAAAATTCAAGCAAAACTTCAATATTTCCAAAACCCAAACCTATGAATATTTGTGTTTTGCTGTCATTCTTTTTATAATGGAAAGAACTTTAAAAATTCACACGGCATAAAATAGATAAAACAGTGCGGACGATAATTTTCTGTGATTAAAAAAATCAACAAAGATATTAAAAATGGCCGGTTTATTTATTAGGCAATTAACTCAAGCAATATGAACAGGGTCATACAGCCAGCTAAAGATGTGCGATTTACACTTTGAGAGAATTTCCTCGTAGCAACATTCCCGTGGTCCTGACGTTGCTGGCCCGTTCCACTAATTAAGTTTAAACTCAGTTCAGTACTGAACCGAGTTCAGCGCAAAAATAGACTTTTTTTTAAATTTGCCTTGATCCTAGCGTAAACGATGGGATGATCCTGCTAAATCGTGACATTCCTTGGAGCCCGTTGCACAAACTCGGTTTAAACTCAATTCAGTGCTGAACCGAGTGCAGGTTAAAAATTGGCGTTTTTTCAAATAATTTTTCTTGATCATGGTTTAAAATATGAACCTGGTTCAACATGACGTTCCTTAGGGACTGTTTCCCCAACTCGGTTTAAACTTTGTTTAGTTCTGAACCTAGTTCCGTCAGCTAAAAAAATGGTGGTTTTAAAATATGTCTTAAACCGAGTTTAAACTGTGAACCTGGTTCAACGTAACTTTCCTTAAGACCTGTTTCACTAACTCGGTTTAAACTCAGTTCAGTGCTGGACTGAGTGCAGTTTAAAACTTAGCGGTTTTGCAATTTGTCTTGAACCGAATCCACACGATGACCCTGGTTCATATGTTAACGGCCGTCGAGACAGGATTAAACGAAATTTAAGGCAACTCCGACTGTCAGTTTTCCTTTGTGCAAAAATGATACGTTGTGTGTTTGTAATGTTGGAAAGGGGTCGAATGGATGCTCAGGGTTAAAATCGAGATGTTGTTCCAAGGAATAATGTGCCGCGTAGTCGAACCGCTTTGAAAGCCGTTCATTGAAAACGTCAACATAAATAAAAGCCGTTACATAAAGCCCCTGAGGTTCGTTGATTTAGGAATGCGATTAAGCGGATTCAAAAAGCTTGCGCAATTATTTGCGGTGATTGTCGTAATATCAAAACGCCATGGGAATTTCCTCCTTTATCCTGCGTCCTGGGTAGCGCACGCCCTCGAAATGAGCTTAAGCGATAATTGAGCTTCGCCGGCCGTTATCCGCATTGTGCTTGCGAAGAATTTCGTCCTCCAGTTCAACGTACTTTCTCGGTAATCTACCTCTTATTAATCTTACGAGACGATTAATGGAATGTGCGACTCTTTAATTATGATTGTTATTCGCCCAGACGATTGTCCCGGGAGATAACGTCAAAACAAAAAAGGACGCTAATCTTCGGTCTGATAGGTTCCAAAGCGTGTCGGCGGCGATTGTTCCAGCGTGCAAGTACAATGGCAAAAGGAATGACGAATGTCCCTTTCTCTTCGAGGCTTAAAATTTTTAATTTATAAAATATACTGGAGGGTTAAGCGTTGAACTCGACTGTTTGACTTTCAACTTAAACCTTAACGTAACACATTAGTACTGAACCGAGTCCGACTCGAAAATTGGCGTTTTTCAATTGGCCTCGAACCGAGTTCAAATATTGATCCTTATTCATCTTTGAACGGCTGTCGAACTCGAGCTAAACGGAGTTCAGACTTGAACGATAAATTCGATAAAATAATTCCATCGCACACAATCGATATTATTTATGTAGTATTTAAAAGCTCTAGTTGGATCATTTACGATGTGCAATTCTCACCCATTCGGTCCTTCGGCTTAACAGTTCATCTTCCAAGTCTTTTGAACTTTTCCTTATGTCTTTTGAAGTTTTCAATGTTAATAAAAAAATGTAATCATAGGTTTTTAAAGTTTTGGAAAATTGGAAAGGTTTCAGTCATTCTGCGACAAAACAAGAAATCTCACTCACAATCTTTTCCTAAGGTATATCAGTCCAACAAAAATTTCACAACTCTTTTGAAGTTTGCTAAGTTTCATCGCTCCAACAAACATCTCACAAATCTTTAAAGTTTTCCTTCGGTCCATCGACCTAAAAAG
>CM077111.1:20400402-20421196 GCA_039619505.1 Cimex hemipterus | reverse complement strand
AAGGTCCCTCGGTCCAACAAAAAATCTCACAAATCTTTAAAGTTTTCTTTCGGTCCATCGACCTAAAAAGAAATCTCACAATCCTTTTGAAGTTTCTTAAGGTCCCTCGGTCCAACAAAAAATCTCACAAATCTTTAAAGTTTTCCTTCGGTCCATCGACCTAAAAAGAAATCTCACAATCCTTTTGAAGTTTCTTAAGGTCCCTCGGTCCAACAAAAAATCTCACAAATCTTTAAAGTTTTCTTTCGGTCCATCGACCTAAAAAGAAATCTCACAATCCTTTTGAAGTTTCTTAAGGTCCTTCGGTCCAACAAAAAATCTCACAAATCTGTTGAAGTTTTCAACATTAATAACTAATATAATCATCGTGTATTTTTCTCTTTTTTTAAGATTTTGGAAAATCATCATTGACCCTTAATAGTGGGCTTTACGATCGGGTAGAATTTTTTATAAACCAGGGCAAGTTTAAGGAGAAGAATCCTGAACATACTAAAACACGACTTCGTCAAAAAGTTACCTGATTTACTTCTTGGATGTACGATATTGTATTGAGATAATTTATTCGTCAATTAACGTCAATACCATAAATTAACAATTTTACTTTTTTAAACTGCGTGGAATAATCGATCATGATTTTGATAGCCGCTTTTTTTTTAAAAGAAAAAGATTAAGGCAAATTTTGGCATTTTTTATACTAATATTCACATAACCAACATTTTTTGTTATGATTTACATATAATTATTGTAAAAATTTTTATTTTCTCTGTTTTCTACTTTCTCTGGCTCACTTCTCCATCATTTCTCCTTGGTAGATCCTCGATACATGGGTGGTTCGGTGTTCTCTTAATGTTTTATTACATTGCTTTCTGTTTTTCTCAATTTACCTTGATTTTGCAAATAAATAGTTCTTAAAAATAACGTAATTTCTTCACGCTAAATTAAACAGTGCACTGCAAAAGTAATCGTTTTTTTCGCATTCGGCTAAAAACACTGCTTTTTAAAATACGTAGGAAACCGCGAAATTCGAGACTTCTAACGCACGCGATACACAAATTTCTCTTCGGGGGGGGAGGGGGTCATATCGACCAAAATTGGCCGTCCAATTTAATCCTTCCTCCTTTTACAGGGGGCTTTCCATTGAAAAGTAAAAGGAAGAAGATAACCAAGACAACACGCCGGAGCGAATCGACGCGCTTCGTAAAGGTAATGACATCTACTTACGTATTCGACAAGACAATTTACTTTTCTCTAAGACCGAGGAAGACCACGATTGAATAATGGACGGAAAGAAATCATTATTAAAGCTCTTCCTTACTTCCTTTCAAAATTCCGCCATTGGGATTTATTAAAAACTGCCCTAATTCGTTTGTATTTAAACAATAAAAATTAATCGTTTAGCAATTAAAAAATTGATATTTACTAAACAAAACATAAATCAATGTTTCAAGTCATTTATTATAGGAACGTGTTTCATGAAAAAAATTCCGTAATGGATCAAATTGCTTTTATCTGAGGAGAAATCGACAACACTTTTTTTTCTGTACAGTTAGTTTTAACACACTTGCATATACAAATTTCTTGTAGGTTAGATTAAATATTTAATTTATTAAAAAATGTTCTAAAGGATAAGACCCCTTGGAAGGTACACAATCAGATTTACGCAGATATTTCTCCAGCTTTCACAATAAACATCGATGATTGCTATCGAGAAGAATACTTTTTGGATTATTAAATTGAAATTTACTTTCTCTTCATATACCATTTTCATGTAATTATATTGAAGTTAGACGTACTTGATCTTGTTTGATGTACATTTTCCATCTTCAAAAACAATAACCATTCTTTAATTTAAAAAAATATATTTATCTTTAAAAATTAAGCACTTACGTTTAAAATGTGTCATAGGACATATATAATAAAGTAATAAATTTTTTTTGTGTGTGAAACAGTGATGAAGCGCGTTGGAAGAAGTGCCAAACAAGTTTTCGTTGTAGCAATGAAAATTTAACAAACCTTGCGGAAACTTATTTATTTAGTGAACGGCTGATAGTACAGCTCGAACGAGATTTCTAGGAAGGCGAACAACAAACGTGTACAGTATGCAAGTAGAGAGAGACAGAAAGTGAGATCGAGTGTGGGAATAAATATAGGGGAGGAAGATAAGAAGAATCAGAGAGAGAGAGGGCGAATGAGTGACTGAGAAGAGCGAGATATTGTGAGTGAGTAACACAGAGCGGAGAGAGCGAAAAATAGAGAGTGAAAGAGAGATAATAATAAAGAAGGAATTAAACAGAAAAAGAAATAATAATCCAGCGAAAAAAGGCCCAACTTCCAATCCCCCTCCCAAAAAAGGCAGCCCATGAAAGTAGTGATATCTACATTGTGGCCAACCTCACTTCAATACTTTTATGAGCAACAATGTTCTTTTATTCTCAACGTTTAACGGTTGGTCAGTTTCTGAATGAGCAACGAGGAATTTGGAACTTTTTTCTTTTCTTCTGCGTTCTCTACTAGTTTTCCCTTCGGCCAACTCTCCTGTGTGAGCACAGATCGTCATGATTACTCATACTTTTTTTCACTTCAGCATATTGGATGTCGTCTTGGTTTTGGTTTATGACCGACCATCGTACAAAATTTCATGTATTCTGTATAATTTTGATGATGAAACTACCCTTCCACCCTAAAGTGGCATTAATTTTGAGAAAATCCTACGATATGATATTGATATCATTATTTAAACCTTTTCCAATTAATGTAACTTGTGGTGACCGTTGAATATAATTGTGGTATTCGTATCCATCACCACCGATACTTTTAACTATTTTTATTTTCGTTTAATATTTATTTTCGTAATTTCAAATTAAACCTGTCTCTATAAGGTAATATCAAGTTAAAAAATAAAATAAAAGTTGCAATAATCATGTTTTTTCCTTTATTTGCTAGGAAAAACCTACCCCTGGTTACACGTCGTTTCTGGCTATTCCAGAAGTACCTTATAATTTTGATGATCAACTGTTAATACAAAAATTTTTTTTAAATTTTCCGCTTTCAAAAAGGCTTAAGTGCTCAAATTTTTTCGATTTACTAAGCGACCTAAGCTTAATCTATATTTCAAATTTCACAAGCCCATGGCACACCCGCAGCTAAAAATAAACAAAGCTTAAATTAAAATGAACACTCATTGTTGGAATATTTAGTTTAAACTAAAGTTGGCTTTTTAGTTAAAATTTTTTAAGATCTAAAATTTAAAAAGAAGAAACTTCATACTCCAACTTGTAAACTTAATAGCTTAAGAATAAATTAACAATGGTAAATTTTAAAATTAATAACCAAACATACATAAAAACACTGTAAAACTCAGGGTAATTAGATTTAATTGTATATTTATGGGTTATAAGTTTTCCGGTGCGTAAATTTTATAGTCGATAATATGGATGAATAATTTTCACATACGCCCGCACACTCACAAACACATACATACTTATAAGATTCGTTAAAAAAATTTTTCTACTGATGTCGACTCGAAAATTGTTAAGAATATATAAACAAAGTCTACCTTGTTTTGTAATCCATTAGAATTCATCCTCGGGATTGAGGCGGCCCTGCTCATGGCCCTTCGCCTCCTGCAGGCCCTTTCCATGAGCCTGGTACGCCGGGAGCATTCCGGGGGCGGGGGAGGCGGCGGCCTGCCCACCGCCCCCAAATTTTTCACGGACACTAAAGTGCAACCGTCTGTCATCACATCACTGTTCGTAGTTCAGGACACTACTGAGTACTGATCGGCGGGCGAGGAAGGCGGCCGGCACTTCTCTCCCCTACCACGTTCGGTCACGCGGCCCACCTCGCTCCTCCCTGTTACCGAACACCCTGAAATGTCGTTCCGGGATCTATTATTTTCGGATTTCACGTTCGAAAGAAAAAGAAATTCCCACCAGATAATCTACCCGACGATCTAGTACAAAATTTCTTATGTATTTCGTGACATTACGTCCGTATGATCGATGGATGAGCTTATAGCAGCTTATTTCAGTCAAAATGACCATGTTTAGTTCGAAATGAATTTCTTTTCAAAGCATGCAAAAACTTATGGGTTAATAGGTAATTAAAAAGCGTTAATTTGAAATTAACAAAAGAATAATTTACGTTAAAAAAGATTAATTTGAAATTAAAAGGCGTTAAATTTAAGTTAAAGCATAAAAAACTTTAGAGGTACTATGAAATAATACGTATCTAAGTAAAATCCAGTATATTTGAGAATCTTTTTTTAACATAAAATAATTAGGTTTTTTGGAGCATGAAAATTAATCACAATAAAATTAAAAATTATAAAAATTAAATACAGAAATAAAATATTCTTCTTTTAATTTGAGAATTTTAAAAATATTATATATTTTTATTTAAAAAAACGAAAATCGCAAATATACTGAATTATTATTTTACATGCTTACGTTTCACTTAAAATTGTTTAATTTGAAGTTAAAAAGTTTTCTAAACGAAATTAAAAAAAAAAGATAATTTCAAATTTAAAAAAGATTAATTTGAAAAAAGGTAAATTTCGTTTGTCTGAAGAAACTATGTACTTTATTTTAAATTTATAGTCATATGATCCTTTAAGAGTCTAAAGTATATATTAAAAAAGGTAGGAATTATAATAAATAATTTAAAAAATTAACATCTACTAATTTTTGAAAAATATAAACATAAAGTTTATAAAATTTTTAAATCCCCAAATGATTTATATTTAATCTTTCTGTAAAATTTAATTTCATTGTAAGTAAGTTTCATGTGATCATCTAAGAGGAAGAAGACCTTATGAAAATTAATTACAATTAACATTAAAAATTGAACACAGTTTTCTCGTCCAACTCTTTTTTTATATCTAATTAACCCATCTCCAAATTTCAACTCAACCTTTTTTTTAAATGTATAATTAATCCTATTATCATTATATAAATCTTTTGAAATTACAAATTAACTTTTTTTTTTCAAATTAACAATTTTTCATTTCAAATTATCCCTTTCTTTGGAGAATTAAAAAAAAGAGATAATTTGAAATATAAGTACATAAGGTAAGTTGCCTGTGTAATTAGGAATTTTTAAAATAAAAAAATATATGTTTTTTTTTCATTTTGACATTAAAAGAAAAATCCTTCATTTTTAGTCAATTAAAAAAATCGTGAGGAGCGGTCAAGAATGAGGTAGTTTAGAAAAAACACCTTTTTCATTTTTTGCCGATGTTTCAAGCCTTTATTCGGGCCATTTTCAGTGCACAGGGTGTGGTGTTATTCTTGTGATGTCATATTGTGTACAACATTTTCACACAAAACCAATAGCACCACGCGACCCGAATGCAATGGCAAAAAATGAAAAAGGTGTTTTCTCATTCTCGACCACTCTTCAGTATTTCAAGAGATTATAAAACAACAGGTCACTAAGAAACACACATTTCTACCTGAAATTAAAAAGTTTAAATTTAAGCAAAAAGAGTATAATTCGAAATTAAAAAGTTTGACTTTAAGCACAAAGTATAATTCGAAATTAAAAAGTTTAAATTGAAGAAAAAAGTATAATTCGAAATTAAAAAGTTTAAACGTAAACAAAAAGAGTATAATTCGAAATTAAAAAGTTTAAATGTAAACAAAAAGAGTATAATTCGAAATTAAAAAATTTGACTTTAAGCACAAAAGTATAATTCGAAATTAAACAGTTTAAATAAAAAAAATGTATAATTCGAAAGTAAAAAGTTTAACTTTAAGCAAAAAGATTATAATTCGAAATTAAAAAGTTTAAATTTAAGCAAAAAAGTATAATTTGAAATTAAAAAGTTTAAATTAAAAATGTATAATTCGAAAGTAAAAAGTTTAACTTTAAGCAAAAAGATTATAATTCGAAATTGAAAAGTTTAAATTTAAGCAAAAAAGTATAATTTGAAATTAAAAAGTTTAAATTAAAAATGTATAATTCGAATTTAAAAAGTTTAACTTTAAGCAAAAAGATTATAATTCGAAATTGAAAAGTTTAAATTTAAACAAAAAAGAGTATAATTAGAAATTAAAAAGTTTGACTTTAAGCGTAAAAGTATAATTCGAAATTAAAAAGTTAACTTTAAAAGATTATAATTCAAAATTAAAAAGTTTAAAAAAAAATGTATAATTCGAAATTAAAAAGTTTAAATTTAAACAAAAAAGAGTATAATTAGAAATTAAAAAGTTTGATTTTAAGCGCAAAAGTATAATTCGAAATTAAAAAGTTTAACTTTAAGCAAAAAGATTATAATTCGAAATTAAAAAGTTTAAATTGAAGAAAAAAGTATAATTCGAAATTAAAAGTTTAAATTGAAGAAAAAAGTATAATTCGAAATTAAAAGTTTCATTTGAGGTAAAAAAGATTAATTTGACTGAAAACTGATCTTTGTTATTCTGATCTCATTTGAGTAAAATAAATAAGTTTCTGGTTCAAATCAGATTGTAAGATGTGTACACAGAGAAATAATTGTTGTGTGGTCTACTTTAGACTCTTTGCAGGGCAAATAGATTTCTTATAAAGAAGCTGTGAGTTTTAACCAGTCGGTCAAATATTTTATATCTTCAAACTTGTGAGGCGTAGCTTAGACGAGATGTAGTTGCATAATTTTTATAATCAGTTTCTCGGTTTTGTTTTATAGCATTGGTATGTCAAAGGCAAATGGTGAACCGTTCTTAAAGTTTACAAAGAATCCTGAACCGCTGACGTATTCCGAAGGTAGTGCGAGTATTACAAGGGGTTTTGTATTCCTCAATGAGTTTCGCCCTGGTTCCGTTAACGACTCATCGCTCATTCGTCCACTCACTAAACTACGTGATTTTTGAGTTTCTGTGTCGCCCGAGAGGCCCAGTTACAATCTGTCGTTTATTCCCACCGGACCGTTACAGGTCCAACGGATCGAAACGTCCGCCTCGGGCGGTAAATATACAATTTCTCTATGTACAGAGAAGAAAGTGATACCAGGAATGGTAGGAAATGACTGTTATTACAAAATGCGGCAATTTTAGTTTTCTTATAAGAAAGTTCAGACTCCTTTAAAGGTCGTACCAATGCGATAACAGAACTCGATGGATTCATCATGAATTTACGTAATTTTTCCCTTTATAAATATATTTTTGTAGGAATTTCTTTATAGTGTGTACCAAATTTGGTATTAAAACCTGTTTGAACCGCAGGTACAAGGACACCAACTGATATAACCGATTTTTCCCCATTACTTGCAAACACATGTATAAATGCTGTCGTTTCTCCGTACATGTTCAGATATTGTAGAATGAATTGTTTACACTCAATATCACATATACTAGCGTCTAAATTCATCTGAACGGATTATCGAATTAGTTCTCACGTCACAGATGGACGATTAAAGCCGTGTGTGTTTGTGAAGGAATACCAAGTACTAACAGTACCCACAAACACAGCAAAGTGGTCTAGGTTATTTAATATTTTCGATTTTACAAATCCAACTGTTACTGCTAAGGGTTCGACGTATTTCAAGACCTTATAATTAAATATTAACGAAAATGTTTTTAAAAGATGGTTTGAAATTTATTTGAAGAGCCACAATCAGTCCCAATATTGGACTGTCATGTTACATGTGGCATGCATACATATTTTGTATACCTCACAATTTAATTTACATACAGGTGACCGGTAGGGGTGGTAGTAGTGGTTGGGGTGTTCGGGGTGTTTAGGGCTAAGGGAGGCGGCCACAAGACCTACTGCACCTCGACCTAAATAGGTCTATTGTGCTCCTCTGTCAACTCGCTGATCTGCTTCAAGCTACTAACCAGCCTCCACAGCTTTGCTTCGTTCCTTGGTATAGGATCTTGCTTGTGGTTTTTCTTGCCATAGTTGCAAGAAGCTAACCTACATAGACTTTCATATAAACATAAAATGTGTTCTGTGTTCTCCCTCTTCCTGGCATCTTCTGCACAGTGTTTCCTCTGTCTGTCCTATCAGGAGTCCAACCAGAATCCCGGCTCGGTTGCGCTTGCCTTCCGGTAGTCCTTTTGTAAGTCATGTGGATGGTCCTTCTATGAACCTCTTCGCGTGCCTCATACCTGTGGTATTGTTCCACCAGGTTTTGGACTCGCTACGGATCCATTTTTAGGATGTATCTTTTGCGGTAGGCTGCTAGGCTGTAGTAGGGTTCTGGGCCCATAGAGTCCGCGTTGGCTCCCTTTCTGGCCAGCATGTCAATGTTTTCGTTTTCTCTATGCCCCCAACGTACAGGGTGACAGGTACAAATCATTTAAAATTTCTTTTGACGAAAAAGCTCAAAACTTGACTTAAATTACGCTAACTTAAATTAAACACTCATATGAGATTATTATCGTAACTGCGTTATGATTTGTCAGAAACAACTAGTACGTAAACAAGCCGTTTAACTTTATGAAGTAGAACAAAACCTGAAAATTGATTAATTTATAATATTAAAACAACCTTGTCAAGACAGAAATCCATGCCGTTCGTATTTAGGGTAACGAAGGTCATGTGTAAGATGTGGTGTAATGTACAGCGCAATTTGAGGCTGATGTATCTTCAGTTCTGTACTTAAAGCATACCGGTCCTGGTTCATCAAGAAACTTCAAGAAATCAAAAAATTGATTCGACTGTTATCGAACATACAGCCCGAAATACTTCTTCCCGAGGGCAAATGTGACATAGTTGGTAGGTGTATTTGTCTGTTCCACTTACTCGTGAATCTGCACGTGCCGTGTTTTGCCAATCTTCTTTTCATATGCCCATTTAGTCTGCAGGTACTGTCAAGATACTGCTCTTTCTTGATTCTTTTGATCCTGCTGTTTCTCCTTTGTTCCAAACTTGCTAACAGGTTTTTCGATTCCAATGAGACAAATTCCACTGGTTCCTAAGTTTCATTGTCTTTTTGTTTAAGGTATTGGTAGTGAGAATCTCTGTCAAAAAAGGCTCAGGAATAGCAGTGCCTTTCCAGCGTCTCCCCCTCTCTAGTTTTCTTGGCCCGTTTGTATCTTTATTTTGTATGCCTACCCTCTTGTATCCTTTAGTTCTGCAATTCACACTATCTTGAAGTCAATTCTTTGATGGCTGCTTGACTATCTGATATGATAGATATATTCTTGTTTTGTACCCTTTGTTCAGATTGAACTGAATCTCTCAATTGCATCGACTTCAGCCTGGAAGACATGGTGAGCCCTATGGGATCTGATTATTTGTTATACAGGTACTTTCTTGCGTTCTATTAGTTTGCCAGCGGCAGATGGAGGCGCCTGTCCTTCTTCCTTTCTTTGAGTATCTGAGGGTTTCTAATTTTTTTTTAAGTCTAATGTTTATTTTAAGTAGAAAGAGAGCGATGAGTGGTGAAGGTTTGACCATTCGACTTCCTCATTCATTCCCAGGTCTGGTCTTCCCGTTCCACCGATAATTCCATTTTAACAAACAGAGTCGCAAACAGGACTCAAACGCCGTTAGAAAGTTTATAATTTCGACTTTCGGCGTTGGCAACTCCGTCTAATACCAGAGCCGGACTATAATCGAAGACTGGACGTTTCGTACTCCGCCCATTAGCGGCGGTGTCGTAAAACTTCCGCATTTTTGACATCCGCCGCGCAATAGTCCGGAAACTTAGACCAATTAAATCGATGTTACGGGCATATCTCTCATTACGCCTTGCCTCCAATCGAACGCAAAACTCGTAAGTTCGGGTCGATCATTTCCTGTCCAAATTATAATACTAGATATTTGACAGGCGACTTTTAATCATTATCTGTTCACTTCATGTTTAAAAATAACATTGCCGGAATCTGAAAGTGCAACCTCCAGGGGATATCGTGGATGAAGTAACACGCCTCGGACCGAGTGAAACATATTTTTTGCCGCTCCGGCGAAGAAATGCTATGCTTCGCGACCATTTCTGTCCACTGATGTAGGCCACTTTTCCTGGATTGTTGATTTTAATTGGTCCTTTTCCATGCAATTGACCGTTTCGTTCTCAAGGACCTGTTCAGCCAAGGATATCCCTCCAAGACGAAGCACGATTTACCCAAGTCCCCTTTGGAAGTCTACTGTCAAACGAAACTGTTCAACTCGAGTCAATAATCTCCTAAGAAACGAATCGTTTTCTCTTCTCAACCGAATCATAAATTCAAATGCCGCCCGTCGAGGGAGCATCGTGTTGACTCAAGAGGATGTGACCGAACATTCCGACGATAAATTTGCTTAACTTTCATCCTAAAATAAACAGTAGAATTAGCCGTACAAAACGGTTGCCAGTGCAAATGAATTCAAACAGTTTTAAACAAAAAATACAACTAAACATAACAAACGAGGACAAAATAGTCGCGGCAGTGAAAAAAAAGAAAATATTGTTCTGTGAAGTAAACTACAACATGAATGAATGTTTTTCTCCTTGGATTCTGCCTTTGTTATACCTATATGCTCAAAGGAAATATTCATCCAAAACTGTAAAGCTACTCAGCACAACATGTCAACACAGTCAAAAACAGTAATTAATTGTGGTTATTTTTTTCAATCCTAGTCAAAATAATATAACAATATTTTCAAGTTATTAATTTGTTGTCTTGATACTAGACAACATGTAATTACTTGTTGGGATTTATGTTGAACGGGCAAAAGTAAATCGGAGAATGTAATATCGTTATTACTGTTTCTATTTTTAGGTCGGCAAACTATATTGCTCATCGCCAGCACTCTCTTAGCTTTGCATCTTTTCTTTCTTTTTCGAGTTTACTTACTAATTTCTTTTACTGTTTTTCCAGCCTAGTCTACTCTTCTAACTTTTATTTTTAAAACCAAACTATGTAGCTAAGGACAATTGTCGATAAAAAAAACATATACACAGAAACAAGATAAATGATAAACTCCCAGTGTACTCGTTATTCAGGGAATGGTTTGAGATAATCCCATCCATTCCCGCTAATAAATGACATACACACATCACAAACCAATCATACTACCCCAGAGTACTCGATATTCCTCGGACTATGTTCAGATACCCCCATCCATTCACGCTAATAAATGACACACACATCACAAACCAATCATACTACCCCAGAGTACTCGATATTCATCGGGCTATTTTGAATTTAACCTCTCCATTCGTACAAATAAGTGCGTTCGTAATAACAATAATGCACATCGTAATACAAATAACATACAATTATATTTGTGTCCTTGAGATATTCGATCAGCGATCTGTGCCTGCTGCCGTACCTCAAGGCGTCATACGGTGTCTTTCTTTACTGTCCGGTATTATATGCTCTACCGTGATCACTTCTGTGTCTGTATGCGTGTGATCTATGCGCAACCTAGTATAACCTCTTCCTTTTCAGCCCAGCGGATTCTCCATTCCATGTTAAAAGCATGGGCAATTTTCTTTTGAGGTAAATCCGCTGGACTATAGAGTGGATTGGGTCGTGGATCAGGGAATTCGTTACCTGACCCGCTTGTTCATTACAGATTATACAAATGTGCCCGGGAACACGTGAATTTTTTCGCTACAGATAGCGATACTTTTGTAAAACAGCTTTTCTGGATTGTGTGCAATTAGTAGTTAAACTTACAGGAAGGAAATTCGTTTTTTTTACCACCTTCATTTAAATTAAATCCTTCATACCTAAATGAAATGTAAATTCTACGGTCGAGTTCTTCCCAAGACGGGCTTAGTTGATGTTCTTCCGGAATTTGAGGAACTGTACGAAGAAAATATCAAAGAAAGCAGATGAGGGCATTGGAGCAAGTAGTCAGCTTATCCGCCGGATCGTCCTCTTACATCACCGGGTGCCGGCTCATTTGTGTTTCTAAGCGTGTTCAAATCGAAAATTCCCGTCCGATTCGTTCAAACATCCGCCCTGAAAGCGGCCTAGGATAAATACCAGTGAAGGCGGGCGGGAAGCCCTCAGGGGAGAAAGTACATATTTGGCCGGTTGTAATTTACTTGCACTTAATATAGGAATTCGACAGGGATCTGCCGGGGATGCTAAAACAGCAAAAATCCCGTTTTAGAAATTTAATTCGATATTGCAATCGACATGTTATCGTCGTTGCGTAATTCCAAAGGAGAGCGTTCACGTAGAGAAGTTACACGTAATTAAAGTCGAAGCCAAAATTTAAGCAATTTAAACAAGAGCAAATCCAATCAGATTTGAGAAATATATAACTCCACAGTCATGTTAACATCTTTTTATCATTGGCAAATTTCACCCAATTAAAACAATATCGGTCATTTCGCTTTATCGTCTAATAAAATTTACAGAACATATTCATAATATTTTTCAGCTGCGTGTTTGAACTGCTGTACTACTTTGTGACTTCGCCACTTACCAAAAGACTCCATGTAAACATTATGATTTGCACCAATTAAAGCAGATTTACAGCACAGATTGAAGTTTGGGGGTTCAAAGAACAAATCCAACTCCTACAAATTTCGACATAGTTCCTACCTAATAATGCCAAATCCCATTTATAATTGACATTATTAAGTCCCTATAGAAAAACTTCCAAACTTCATCCCAATAAACTTGTCCAACAGTTTGCTTGTCCTGACATTCCTAGAAATTCCACATGTCGTTTGATTGTGGCCGAGTGTTCTCTTGAGAGATTGATCGACTCAATGAGGGAGTGTCACTGCTGGATGACATTTTCTGTCATGTGTCATGCCAGATTGTCACTAGGTACGTTACCACATTTGCTTGTTGCAACTAAAAATAATTTAAAAAAGAAGACAATTTTGCAATACTGTACATCCCAGAGATTGTGTAATTTCCATTCCATGGGAGAACGTAGAAATATTTCGTTTAACTGTAAACATTATTATATTTACATAACGTTCCAAGTTCAAAAGGGTTGTATTACTCTCCTCACGCCATTTTTATATGAGAATTTATATTTTTATTATACTGGTTTTTCATGGAAGTATTTGCAGAGGAGAGAAAATCATATTTGTAGAATCGGCGAGGGACAGGTAAACAAAAAGAACATGACTCATATGAAAAATCCGTCAAACGTATTTTTTAAACAACAAATCAAGCTTTTTAATATCACTGTAAACCTTTTTAACTTCAAATTCAGTCCAAATCTTTTTAACTTCAAATTTCCCTTTTTAATTTCAGTCCAAACCTTTTTTAACTTCAAATTTCCCTTTTTAATTTCAGTCCAAACCTTTTTAACTTCAAATTTCCCTTTTTAATTTCAGTCCAAAACTTTTTCACTTCAAATTTCCCTTTTTAATTTCAGTCCAAACCTATTTAACTTCAAATTTCCCTTTTTAATTTCAGTCCAAACCTTTTTTAACTTCAAATTTCCCTTTTTAATTTCAGTCCAAACCTTTTTAACTTCAAATTCCCCTTTTTAATTTCAGTCCAAACCTTTCTAACTTCAAATTTCCCTTTTTAATTTCTGTCCAAACCTTTTAAACTTCAAATTTCCCTTTTTAATTTCAGTCAAAGGTTTTAAACTTCAAATTAACCCTTTTCATTTCAGGCCAAACCTTTTTAACTTCAAATTTCCCTTTTTAATTTCAGTCCAAACCTTTTTAACTTCAAATTTCCCTTTTTAATTTCAGTCAAAGGTTTTAAACTTCAAATTAACCCTTTTCATTTCAGGCCAAACCTTTTTAACTTCAAATTTCCCTTTTTAATTTCAGTCCAAACCTTTTTAACTTTTAATTTCCCTTTTTAATTTCAGTCCAAACCTTTTTAACTTCAAATTTCCCTTTTTAATTTCAGTCCAAACCTTTTTAACTTCAAATTTCCCTTTTTAATTTCTGTCCAAACCTTTTAAACTTCAAATTTCCCTTTTTAATTTCAGTCTAAAGATTTTAAACTTCAAATTAACCCTTTTCATTTCAGGCCAAACCTTTTTAACTTCAACTTCAACTTTTTAATTCATACAAATCCCTTTATACTTGGACTACCTTTTTTATTATCAAAATAACCTTTCTTTATGTTCACGTTAACTCACTCGTTTTTATTTCAAATGAAACATTGTTAACTTCCAATTATCGTCAAGAAAACAAATAACAAAATAAAAACTCTTTTTTTAAATAAATTTCAACGAATTTCCCTGTCCTTAAGTCATTAAAAAGATTTAAGATTTGATATGAAAATATATCCTGGAAAAGTAAAATTCCTACATAACTTAGAATTTAAAAAAAATACCTCTTGAAAAAAGAACACAATTAAAATTAAAAACCACATCCCATTAAATAAAAATATAAAGGATTCTTCTGTAAATAAGAGCTTTTTTAAGTGTAAAACGAGGATTTAAAATTTTTCGAAATAA
Organism: Cimex hemipterus; assembly: GCA_039619505.1. Taxonomy (NCBI): domain Eukaryota; kingdom Metazoa; phylum Arthropoda; class Insecta; order Hemiptera; family Cimicidae; genus Cimex; species Cimex hemipterus. The sequence goes on along the minus strand of CM077111.1, from coordinate 20,406,889 downwards.
AATAGAAAAATCGTTTGTTTTTATATATATATAATTTTGTGATTATAAATAATTTTAACTGCAATTAATTTTCATATGATTTGAAAAGGACCAATTATTTTACATTTCAAAAAATATTTTGTAAATTTGCTTTTAAAATTTTATTTTAAAATAAAAATGGTTAATTTGAAGTTAAAATGATTAATTGAAAATTAAAAATTGTCAATTTGAAATTGAAAACGGTTAATTTAAAAAAAGGTCATTCTTAAATTAAAATGGGCTAATTTAAAATGTTAGCCAATTTTAAGTTAAAAAGGGTAATTTGAAATGAAAAATGGTTATTTAACTGTTAATTGTAAGTTAAAAAGTTATGCGACGGAAAAATGGGTTCGTTTGAAATTAAGAGTGTAATCTGCCAGTCAGTTTAATGAATTGCAAAGCTTGATCGGCTTCATCAGCGTGTGTAATACATATTTTTGACAGATAGGTCAAAGAAAGTTGTAAATCGTAAATAGTTGCTGGCTCACTGAAAACTCTGCATGTCTACATAAGAACCTTCAAGAAAAAAAAGTAAAAGTAGATTGATACGAGATTTCTAGTCGGCATGTATTCAACATTTTTTGACAGTCTTCAGCTTAAGAAAATGGCAAAGAAGAATTGAATCAGTGCATCAGTTTACACCTGGCTTGTGTGTGATGAATGTTGACAGCAGACTGTTGAATATATACAATAAGCAAACGTCAAGATAACTTGAACGACAGGTTTTGTGCTATAAATTTGTATTATTTGCATGGCTCAAAGACGCCAGCTCATTGCGAAAATCGCCTATGGGGTTCGAGATTCTCGACTAGAGTCAAAGTTGAAATGCCAGATGCGCTTAAAATAATCGGATGGGGGCCGGAAACCTTGACATTTCCCATGTAGGATTCAACATCACTTTCGCTCCCTGACTGCAAAAGGTATGCACCGGCTCGAATATCGAATTTCGATTTGTGTTTTGACCGACACGGCCTTTCCGGCGCGATACCCCTTCGATGTGCCGACGCCGGGAAAAACCGACGTGAGAATTTCAACCTGGCTGATTAAGAACCCGGTCCCGTCCTTGGGAAGTTGCACACGTACACAATGTAACGACAAGGTGGCTATAACGGGTGAAATTGTCCACCGGCCAACTATTCCGTTCTAATAACCTCGATGCATCACATATGTTGTGAATATTTGCGAATATATATAAATTATTTCGTAACAATTTGCGAGTCTTGAAGAAAGGCGGTATTCTTAGACAAGTGTCTTTATTTATTTTTTATTTTTGTATTGCGAATTACTGCTTGTAGGCGTTAAAGCGGTTTGCGAAGCGCAAAAAAAAGTAAATGCAGGACCGGACGGCCGTTATTCCTCTTAAGGAGGATCAAGGATACTTCCCAAGGACCTTGCGAAACGGCTCGTACAGTCTAAAAAAACTAATATTCGACTCATTCGCACATTTTTAAAAAATAAATGTTATTGACGCCTCCGAAGTGAATTATTAACTATATTTTCTGCATTGTTTAACGAACCATTTTATACAATTCTTTCATTTCAAAAAATTCCAGTTTAGTAGGAAGGCTGCATTGAAAACATTTGACACACAACTTTTTGCAATTTCTTACCTAGTTTCTTTCTTAATAACGCTTACCCATTTTCTTATTAATTACGTATACTTCCTCCGGCCTCGAAGGGGGCCTGAAGTCTTCTACGAGCGAATACACGACCGGTTCGACTTGTGAAACAGGACATTCTTCAAAAAGAGCGGTTTGAAGCTGTCCAACGCTTGTTGGACTCGGCGATCGATTTCTAACCAGTCTATTTATCAAGTCCGATAAGTTTATGGAATTCATGTTCATCTTCTAAGAAATGGGTGACAACACGAGCTACATGCACTCCAGCATTATCATGACGCCGATATATGGAACAAATGGGACCATAGATCCTGAAGGTCCTTGGTGCAGTTCGATCAAAGAACCATTTTTTCATAAGCAGTTCGGTACCAGCATGGTCTTTCATTCTACCCCATACCAAAATGTTTTTGAAAAGAATGACTTACCATGGCAGTTGAAGGAAAGCGTTGTACAAATCGTACAGACCTCATGTGCTTGCCACAAACCAAACAACCAAGACATTGTTCGTGTCTAAGTTGGTCATCTTTCTATTTGATGCCTTTCCGGTAGTAGAGACGATGGACGTCTATACACTAGGCTCTTGTGAGGCATCCTACCGATGACTGTTTCTCAGCTCATCCTTACATTACTGTTTGGAATCGGTTGCCTATCAAGGGAGCCGTTAAATGACAGTTCCTTAGTGCAGTCAAAGATCATGGCTGTTGCTTCCAACTCATACTAAAACTTTCCTACACAAAGGATGTGACTCAAGCATGACACTTAAATCACAGCGTCCTTCACACAAACCAAACCGACATTTAATGACCAAGCCAACCCTCCTATTGTTCAAGTATCCAAGCTTATTTTCGAATAGTAGCTTTTCTCAAAACCTTCTGTGGTATAGGAACCCACACTACCAACGAACATCTCAGACAGAAGGACAAAAAGAAAATGAAGGAACAACGGAATTCACCCATTGGACATAGGCAATCCAAGAATCTTCTAACCAATTTTGGCAAGAAAGAAATCATAGAAGCACGAATAGACTGCGAGTCCTAACAGGACACTGCAGATTGAATGGACACCTAAAGAAGATTAGAAAAATCTAAGACGGCACATGCAGATTCTGCAAGGAGGCAGAAGAATCACCAACACATTTATTAACAAACTGCGGAGCTACATTATCCCGTAAGAGGAAATGTTTTGGGATGTATAATATGACCATAGAAGAGCGTCAACCACTGAAACCAGGCCTGCCTATTAATCAAATTTCTTGATGAAATAAGACTCACTGATTTGCTTTAGGCAGAGAACGGGAGCTGCAATACCTCTTAAAGGGCGCAGTATACCCTGGAAAAATTACACCTACATCTAGTAGCTTTTCTATTCGAGGATTCCTGATGAGGGACGTCTCTCACTTTCAAGCTGTCTGATGACTGTTTTAGAGCTTATTACGGACCCATTTGGAGTTGACTGCCTATCAAGGAAGGCGTTAAAAGTGTGCAGTGCGGTAAGAGCAATGAAACCATCGTCCCGAGCCGTGAGCGGTCGACCACTACCTTCTCTTCGATCGAGACTTCCGGTGTCCCTAAACCGCTGTTCGTGGATCGTGTATGGTAGACCTCGGCACACCCCACGACGCGGGCCATGTAACGATCGCTACGTCCTTAATTGGCCAGTTATTATCTTCTGTTTACCTTTTAAGTCAACTATTAATCCTTACATCTAAGTTATTAACGAAAATAAATTAATACGAGTGTCCGGTTTTTGTTCTAACCCCCGCCTATCCCTATGAAGAAGAAAATTTAATGTTTGAAAAAGTGTTCCGCCACGGAGAAAAATAGGATAATTTCCTCTCAGAAGTACGAAGAAACAAAAGAAAAATGAATTTCAAAAAGATTACAAGATTTTCAAATACAAAAGAAAATAATTAGGAGTTGGCGAAGGAAAAAGAAATATTTTCCGGACAATAAAGGTCGATTCTTTTTTTTTAAAATTCATCTCAAACTGTTACCACCCTCAAATTTAGCGGCCAAATATTTCGTTTAACGTTATTTATCCTGTGACGTAAGTAAAACTCTAGTTTTATTTTGGCATACTTGACACGACGCATTTTTTGCATGTTCGCCGGGTGTGCACATCTGTTCGTTGGAACGCGCAATGGATACCACTGAGGAAGACGTGAAAGAAAAGGAGCAGCACTTGCTCTCAACAAGCAACAGAACAGCTTATTCGTGGAGTGGACCTCACTAGACACGTATCTGGTGAATATCATAAGGTGATTTCTATATTGGAAAATGGCAACGTTGATAGTTTATTTCTCGTCTTTTCGGATGACGAAACAACAATTTGATTATGTACTGAAAAAACAGCAGATCATACAATGTACAAATAAAGCATACCTTTATCCATATCCTTCCATTTTGGACATTTATCTTGCGAATATATGCATTTAACTTCACGATTGGATAATTTCAAGAACTGGGTTGAGGTCATATGTGAATAGGGCAATTAATAGAGGGCTCGACATACACCCCTGTTGGACCCCGTTTCGATTCCCTTCGTTTGCCTCCACTCAGGAATTGTTTCATTACTCAATTACTCAGAAATCGTGAACTGATGTCTGGTGTGATATAGGTTTAAGAAAAACATTTTCTTTATCGTCCCAACGTTTCGATCTTTATTGAGATCATCTTCAGGGATCTTGTTGAAGATGATCCCAGTAAAGGTCGAAACATCGCGGGCACGATAAAGAAAATGTTTTTCTTAAATTTGCATCACACCAGACCGCATCTCACGATATCTGAATAATTATCGATTAACGGTCACTAATCAACACACATGTTTCATTACTAGTTTACTGGACGTTTCAGAAACAAACCTTTGTTTATTTTTATATTTTAAAGAGAAACCTTTTTTGTAAGTTTTGCCAACATGAAAAGTTAAACGAGATAAAACAAACAAGTTGGCAATTGTGGAAAAACCCCTCGCTAAAACCCATTTGTCAACCTCTCAGCAAATTATATTCCAGAATAAGAAAAACACCAATTAACTATATTCAAACAGAAGCGGATTTTTATAGATGACCCTGGAGGAATAGCTGACGGGTTGATATTTGACGAGATTAGTTAAATTTGATTAGAGGACAGGTGTTTTTCCTCGCGCATTTTATAATCTTGTTAACGTGGGTTAATCCTTAAAACGGATAAGCCGTTTATAATTGAATAAAAAATTATTTCATCTAATTTTAACAATAAACTTTTTCACCGGCTTTCAAATCGATATATAATTTTTTTTTACAAAATTGAAATGTTATTATTGAATTCAATTTATTCATCAATTTTTTTTAAAATATTGGCTACCTAATATGTTAATTTACATGGTAAATAATATGTAAATTCATCTAGGATTTTGACGTTTTCACGATTTCGACATTTTTACTACTATTAATTAACTGTGTCAGTTAAGTTATCGTCATAAAAAAATTATATTCAATTATGCAATATCGCAGCAGGTCAAAGTCGGTTATTTGAACCGGGTTTTTTGATGTTGTTGATGATCAATGTTTCGATGGGCCGTTAGGGCGTTAATTTACGTAAACGCTCATGCGTCGGGGTCGCCCAGAAATCATGATTAACTATCGGAACGATGCAATCTACAAAACCTTGAGGGAGACGGTAAATGGCATTTTTGCCTTTTCACGGATTTACTACTTAGAAAATACTTCAATTCCCCATCGATTAATTAAAACGCGCCCATTCGAATATAAATTAAAAAAGTCATTTTATCATCTTGAGCTTTGAGGTATTTGTGTTCGAAAAATCAATGAATATTATTTTTACAATTGTTATAATTTTTTATAAGTTGTTTTGTTCGAGATGTAACATAGAAAAATTTGAAATCGGAAGTACGAGGACGCCAGAGAGCAGTCTCCCACGGTTTTATCTCTAATTAAGAGAAAACTGTCTCTCGTAGCCTCTCCATTCCCGACGGTTTTGTCACACATCGAGGGTGTTGTGCCAAGAGAAAAGTAGGAAACGGTTTACTCAATTAGTGGAGAGGGTGACAGACCGCCAAAAATGTACGTGACGGCTTCTACGGATTTTCTTCCGCTCCTCAAGACCCGAGTAATCTCATTTCTTATCGTTTTATCGGTTCGGCTCCTGCGGTTTCATCCCCGATCAAATAAGAAAACAAAAGGAGAAAATTCGATTTTCACGATTAGGCCTTCCAGGAAACTTCCCACCGTCCCAGTGGTATTAATTACAGACGGATTAATATAAATATCCCGACAAAGGAATATGCTAATTTATAAGGAAAGAGGAAATGTACTGATGAATATATTTGAATCATTATTTATATCAGTGTTTCGGTTGTTCTTTCACCCATATAAGAGAGTGGTTGTGTTACTTACCACGTACCAGAAGAATTACTGAACGAAAGTACGTACCTGTAACAGAAATAAATAAATTACATAAAACCAAATATTTCACATGGGTGTATTTTAAGCATAAAATTATACGATTCGATAGGCATAGTTTTATTTGAAAAAAAAAAATCTCGTAAATTTAGCGTATTAACAACCTCGAGAGAGGGAGATGGATAGATAGATAGAGAGTGAGTGAAGGAACGAGAGAAAGATAATGATAAATGTACATGTAGGGAGAAAAAAAGAGAGAGAAAGAGAGTGTGAGAGTGAGAACGAGTAGGAGAAACCAGAAAACGAGATCGGGTAGAAGTAAGTAGGGAGGAAATAAATGTAGAGAGAAAGAGAAAGAATAGAAGGAACGAGAAAAAGTGAAAAGAGAGGGATATTGAGATGCAGGAGAGAGAGAGAGAGAGAGAGAGAGAGAGAGAGAGAGAGAGAGAGA
>CM077111.1:20368981-20400002 GCA_039619505.1 Cimex hemipterus | reverse complement strand
GAGAGAGAGAGAGAGAGAGAGAGAGAGAGAGAGAGAGAGAGAGAGACTAGACGAACTAGAGAAAGAGAAATGGAGAAAGTGAGTGAAGGAGTGTAAAATGATTAGTAAATGAGAGTGGGAGATGGAGTGAGAAAAAGTAAAAAAACATTTTTTTGTACAACATAGCGAGCGCCTGTTTAATCAGAAATACTAAGCCCGCATGACTTGGCGGTAATGCGGTCCGTTCTTGTCTCCTTATATTTAACGTTCCACTTTAGGGACGTGGGACCGCAATCTGTATTATATACGAGAGGAAACAAAAATTAAATATAAATACATATAATAAACAAGTTGAATAAAAGACAAATAAGTCGGACCATGTCATTATTTTCGTTCTAAATACACGTTGACGTTTATAATCGACAAAAACATTTGCAAAATACACAATTGATCTAGCCAGTCCATCACGTCGGCGTTTTACTGTATGAATGTAATATTGAGTACAGTTTATATGTATAAGAGTGATGGATGGTCCACTTAACCGACACAATATACCGAATGCACATACACAGGCTGAGAGAGAGAGAGAGAGTGGGGGGGGAGGCAGAGTGAGTAGAAGAACTAGAGAAAGAGAAATGGAGAGAAAAAAAGGGAAGGAGAGGAAGAGAGAAAGAAGGAACGTAAAAATGAGATGTAGTTGGACAGAGAAAGAGAGAAAAGCAGAAAGAAATACACAGAGGAAGATGTGGAGAAAGATGAATTAAAAAAACAGAAACGCATATCATAAAATTGTCTGACAAGGCAGCAAACGTCTCCAGACAATTACGAGGCCTGAAACATATAAAAATAAACTTATATGTTGCACTGTAAGTTTTACCGGTAGTAAAATATTCTGATCCAGCATGATGACGACGATGAAGTCCAGATAATTCTACAAATGCAGGGATTTTCAACCACGAGGTCCAACACCCATCAAAATACGTTTTTTTATTTTATTTGTTTATGAATTTTAAATTTTGTTTTATTCATTCGTTCATAAGGAAAAGCTAATAGAATTATACGGATTTTAATTGCTACGTGTATGAAACGGCTCAACCTTCTTCGAGATCTATGAAAAAGGGCTGTTTCACTTCAATAGTACTAAATCAGCGGTTTTGATCCGATCCTCGAAAAGAGCGTTTTTTCCATTTCCCATCACACTGAGCGGTTGTGAAAGTTCTTGAGCCGAGTCAATAAAATGGCCCCCTAGGAAGCAGCATATGCTTGGGTACTTAGTTATTGACCAGATCAAATTATGTACAAATGGACGATTTCCTTTAAAATTAATTTAAGAGCGTGAACTACTTTCATTTTAAAAACACACATTCAGAATATTGTTGTTTTTCTAGCCAGGTTATTTTATAAAACAAGATTACATATATTTTTTTTTAAATAAAAGCCTTCTCTCTTAAAATCTATGTGAAGCATTTCGTCAACTTTTCAAAATATGGTGTAAATCCATTTTATATTAAGACAACAATTTCATTGCTAATTTTATTCACTGGCTTTCATATTTACTCTACGACTATTTCTATTTGGCTTTTTATCTGTAAAATTGTTATTCTATGTAAATTCATTGTTGAAAATATGAAGTAGTTTTCAACTTCTGATTATGCCTAATATATATCCAAAGTTTAGTCGTTTGTTGGTCTGTAAGGCTGGTTTCGGTTTCTGGAAGATGTTTGTATTATTTTTAGTGCTGAGTCTGTGCAAAAAAAAACCCTTCTGACATGCCAAAGTGGTCAGAAACGACCAAACTGTAGTTTTATCACTCATGAGAAAATCCCATAAAAAATTTATTGCGCATAGTTTAAGCTAATGCCACATTTAAATACGGCATGGGATTAAATTTTAAATAAATGTTATATTCTTGGACGTAGTGTTGCCCTCAACAATTATTACGGATACGAAACATCCAACTGGACAGGCAGAGTACCATTAAAGACCTTGGAATCACTTAGTCTAACAGGATACAGTTATTACTTGAAAGTTTATTTGCTCGATCTACACTTTTGGTAATTTGCAATATCGCAGAAGGCTTCAGCGCTGATAGATGTCGACTGAACATTACTCCGCCAATTCATTAGCTCTCTTTCTATTTCTCTCTCACGTTCTTTATCTCTCACTCGATAGGACGAAAAGAAAACGAAAACAGATAGCAAGATAGGAAAAGATAGATCAAAAGAGAGAGCGAGAGAGTAAAAATGATTAGTTGATCATGTTTGGGAGATGGAGTGAGAAAAAGTTTTTTTTTTACTTCATTTATTTATATCTACAACTGTACATGCATGATATACAGCCAGCAGACTGGATTTCAGACTGTGTGTTTGGCATTATGGGCGTTGTAGAGAAAGCTACCCGTTGGCAGCCGCTCTGGATTAATGAAATGATATTAATCATTTAAGAGGTCTCTTATCCATATTCTTTTCAGATGTTTACGTGGTAATTGTGGGGAATGGAGTAATCGTATTTGTGTGTTGGTGTGATTGTGTAATTTACTATGAAAACGTCTGTGATATGTTTCGATGGATGAAAAAACTGTTGGGATTTGAAGATCTCTGTGAAGTGTATTATTGTTTACATAAAATGGGGCAGAAACAATTAGTCTTAAAATTTTGAATTGAAAACTTCGTAATCTTTGAATATTGGAATACATGGCACCCATACATCCAAATTGGTTTGAGCAGGTATATGTATGTCGAAAGTTTTGATTTTAATGGTAATTTTGATTGTCTGATGAGTAGGTAATAAAGACTTTTAAATCGTTAAAAATTTTTTTTGTACAATAGAGCGCCTGTTCTATCAGAAATACTAAGCCCGCATGCCTTGGCAGTAATGCGGTCCGTTGATTGTCTCCTTATTTAACGTTCCACTTTAGGGACGTGGGACCGCAATCTGTATTATATACGAGATTAAACAAAAATTAAATACAAACACATATAATAAACAGTTGCAAAATAAACAATTGATCTCGCCAGTCCATCACGTCTGCGTGTTTGGTGTATGAATGTAATATTGATTAATGTTTATATGTGGAAGAGTGATGGATGCTCCAATTAACCGAAACAATACACCGAATGCACATATGTAGGGTGAAAGGAAGACAGACAGACAGACATAGAAAGAGAGAGTGAGTAGAAGAAATAGAGAAAGAGAAAAAGAGGTGGGGGTGTGTGTGAGAGAGAGAGAGGAGAGAGAAATTGTTGTTCAACATAGCGAGCGCCTGTTTAATCAGAAATACTAAGCCCGCATGACTTGGCAGTAATGCGGTCCGTTGTTTGTCTCCTGATTTAACATTCCACTTTAGGGAGGTGGGATCGCAATTTGTATTATATATGAGATAAAACAAAAATTAAATACAAATACATACACAAGTTGAATAAAGACAAATAAATGGACCACGTAATTATTTTTGTTGTAAGTCGACGTTTCTAATCGACATCAACTTTTGCAAAATAGACATATTAATGCGCCAGTCCATCACGTCGGCGTTTTACTGTATGAATGTAATAGTGATTAGTGTTCATATGTAAAACTGCGTGTTTGCTGTATGAATTTATGAATCTACTTACTGTTTATATGTGTAAAAAAAATGGATGCTCCACTTAACCGACGTAATATACCGAAAGCACGTATGCAGGCTGAGAGATAGACAGAGTGAGTAGAAGAACTAGAGAAAGACTAATGTTGATAGATATGGATAGATAGATAGATAGATAGATAGATAGATAGATAGATAGATAGATAGGTAGATAGATAGATAGATAGAGATAGAGAGAGAGAGAGAGAGTGTGATTAGACGACCTAGGGAGAATTGAAAGATGGAGTGAGAAAAACTTTAAAAAAAAAGTTTGTACAACATAGCGAGCGCCTGTTCTATCGAAAATACTAAGCCGGCATGACTTGGCAGTAATGCGGTCCGTTGTTTGTTTCCTTATTTAACATAGCCAACAATAAGAAGGAACTCGCATCGGCCATCAATCAGAGAACTTTTTTGCTGAAATGCAGACAACACAAGGCCCTGAAGATGATCTCAATAAAAGATCGAAACGTTGGCACGATAAAGAAAATATTTTTCTGAAGAATTTAAAAATTTAACTTTTTTTTGTAAGATATATTTTCATATGTTTAAATATAATTTTTTTAAAAAATAAATCCTTAAAACTATATCACGCTAGATTATTGCCATGATTGATCAAAAATAGAACTAAATATTATATTTTCATTATAACAGGGTATTAAATATACATACGAAAATAAAATTTTTATTAATAATTTTAGAATTTAAGTCTGATACAAAAAACAACTTGTACATTCATACATGCTTGACCTCCAAAGATTGATTCTCTCAGATTTATGAAAACAGAAATATTTAATTTTAAAAGTGTGTAGAGATTAGTGACTGTTAATCAATAATTAATCAGAAATCGTGAGATGGGGTCTGGTGTGATGTAGGTTTCATAAAAACATTTTCTTTATGGTGCCAACGTTTCGATCTTTTATTGAGATCATCTTCAGGGCCTGGGATTTACCTGATACCTACATCACACCAGACCGCATCTCACGGTATCTGAATAATTATCGATTAACGGTCACTAATCTCTACACACTCGTTTTTATAACTCACTGGCCAGCTTCAGAGGTTGTTGATCAGCCTCCACATCTTTGCCAGCGGTTTCTTCTTTCTCAGTTGCAAGAACCTGCGCCTGCATAGACCATAACAATAAAATGTCTTCTGCGGTCGTCCCCTCTTCCTGGCATCTTGTGAAGTGTTTCTTCTGTCGGTCCTGTCAGGAGTCCAACCAGAATCCTGGCTCGGTTGCGCTTGCCTTCCGGTAGTCCTTTTGTAAGTCATGTGGATGGTCCTTCTGTGAACCTCTTCGCGTGCCTCATACCTGTGGTATTGTTCCACCAGGTTTTGGACTCTCCAGGGATCCATTTTTAAGACGCATCTTTTGTGGTAGATTGCTAGGCTGTAGTAGGGTTCTGGGCCCATAGAGTCCGCGTTGGCTCCCTTTCTGGCCAGCATGTCAACCTTTTCGTTTTCTCTATGCCCCCAACGTACAGGGTGACAGGTACAAATCATTTAAAATTTCTTTTGACAAAAAAGCTCAAAACTTGACTTAAATTACGCTAACTTAAATTAAACACTCATATGAGATTATTATCGTAGCTGCGTTATGATTTGTCAGAAACAACTAGTACGTAAACAAGCCGTTTAACTTTATGAAGTAGAACAAAACCTGAAAATTGATTAATGTATAATATTAAAACAACCTTGTCAAGACAGAAATCCATGCCGTTCGTATTTAGTGTAGCGAAGGTCATGTGTAAGATGTGAAATGTACAGCGCAGTTTGAGGCTGATGTATCTTCAGTTCTGTACTTAAAGCATACCGGTCCTGGTTCATCAAGAAACTTCAAGAAATCAAAAAATTGATTCGACTGTTATCGAACATACAGCCCGAAATACTTCTTCCCGAGGGCAAATGTGACATAGTTGGTAGGTGTATTTGTCTGTTCTGCTTACTCGCAGAATTTGTACGTGCCGTGTTTTGCCAATCTTCTTTTCGGATGCCCATTTAGTCTGCAGGTACTGTCAAGATACCGCTCTTTCTTGATTCTTTTGATCCTCCTGGAAGGAACCTTGTGTTTCCTCTGTCTGTTCTCCTATCCGGTGCATGTACTTTCTTAAGAGGCTATGTCCTGTCAGGAATGCAAACAGAATCCTCCTTCGGTTTCGGTCGCCGTTCGGTAATACTTTTGTAAATTTAGCGGGTGGTCCTTCTATGAATGTCTTCGCGTGTTTCTTCACTGTGGTATTGTCCCACCAGGTCTTGGGTTTATTAAGGAACCATTTTAACATATATCACTCTTTTGCCGCAGGATGCAAAGCCACAGTTGGGTTCAAGACCCCCTTCTTTGGCCAAAATGTAACATAAAAGACGTAAACATGTAATATACATTTAAATTAACAAAAATTTTAATAAATCATAAATAATCCTACAATACATTATAGTTAAAATATAAATGACACAAGAATTTTCGTTTCTACATATATTTTATCTATATGTATTACAATTTTATACGTAAAAAAAATCGATCGTTGGATTTATTGCAAAAGTGACCAGACAGAGTTAATTCCATAAAAGCTAGAAGCTATAAAACATCGGGCTTAGATTGAATCGGCTCTGGCTTCTTTCATTTATTCCACGCACATCAAACCAGAACCCCATTTTCAATTAAGTGAAAGTAAAGTTATTACTCATCTTATTTGCTAAGAGATTGTAAAACATCTTTTGTATTTATTATGAAAGATAGAGAATCGAACGGGATAATTCATAGAGGTTTAGGTTTAGAAAGGGAGGACGGAGTTGTCGAATTTTATTATGGAGATAAACCTTAATATTTGTGTATATGTACACGCAATAATTATAAATGAATTATTATTCTTTCAATAAATCACCTGTTTAAGTCAACAAAGAGATATTTATGTATAGTTTTCTTGTTAGTTAATTCATATGTTGGTTTAAAATTGTTCAAAATTGACCATCAGACAGAGTCAACATATCCGATCCTTCCGGGCGGATTAAGCCGATTAATCCCGGATCCCAAGAAGTTTCGGATAGAGATGGATTTAGAAAATTGATTTTTAAGGTTCTCCCCATTGATTAAAAACATTTAAGGCGATTTTAAATCGGTTTTATCGTTTTTAATAGCATCGAAATAAAGGGAAAGTGGTTGCGATTAAACGAGAGTCGCGGTTTTTTTTGGAAAGGGTGGAATTCACTCGGGATAGTGATACTTTCGATGGAAAAATGCCTAACATCGATAATGCCCCTGCCGAATATGGGAAGCGGGACCTCTGGTTTTCCAACGAGTCGAAAGTGAACGTTTTTCTAGTCGATGACAGATAAACGTCAAATATCTCGTCCTATTGATGGAAAATTCGACGAACCGAGGCGATAAATAAAACACGACATTCCTGGCCCAATTCAAGAGAATTGTTCATTATCCGAATAACCAACCAGAATACTAAAATACATAAATGAATCCTACCACATCCAACATGGTCAATAGGTTCATGGGTTTATGTAATTTTAACATAACCCGTATTAAACAGTACGAATCGTGACCGATATTCTTCAGGATCTTAGATAGGTTAATATATAAGTGATTTATTGTGAAGAATGTCGTGTATGCTCGGTTAGTTTTATTATGGGTTATGTATATGTACATCACTTTTTTGAAAGTATATAAAAGGATTTCCTCATTTTAATGGTTATTCAGGCAAATTAACCCTTTTTAATTTCAAATTAATTTTTTTAAACTTCAAATTATATGGGATATGTGCTATTTATTGGAACGAACGTATTTATTAGCGTGAATGGAGGGGCTATCTCCAGATACCCCTAGGACTATTCTAGAGTAGTGTGAATGATTTGCGATAATTATCTGTAATTTATTTGCGTGACTGGAAGTCCTCCATTTCATCTCAGACAATCGAATATTCTGGGGTTAATGTGAATGAAAGTGTGAAAATGATTTATAAGCGTGGATGAAAGGGGTTTATGCCCAACTACCCCTAAGAACACTCTCGTGCATTGTGAACGAAGTCTGGTGTGCAAATATAATTTATTACCGCGAATCTGGCGCCTTAGCCACAGTTAACCGAGAATGTCGAGTACTGTGGAGTAATGTGAAGTAATTTATCAGCGAGAATGGAAGACATCCTTAATTACCTCATGGAATAACGATTGCTCCGGGGTTATGTAAATGAATGGAAGAATCTAATTTATTTTCGTGAATACAATTTCAGATTAACACTTTTGAATTTCCAAATCACCTTTTATAATTTGAAATTAATCACTTTCAAACCTTACATTAACCCTTTCTTTAAAGCACTAGAAAACCGTAAATGGTCCAACATACAAGCGTGGGAAGTAAAATTCCTATGCTCATTTCATAATGTAAAAAAATATGTTCTACACGAATATACGATAGTACAAGAAAATTACTTACAATTAAAGTTTAAAGTTGTAACAAATTAAATATAAAAATAAAATATACTTCATATAAATTGAAAATTTTTTATAATAAAAAAGAATTACTTTATACACCAATTATTTTGTACTCCAGCAAAATCTTTAATTTTATTAATTAATATTTATGAATGGTTGAGATAAAAAAGTCAGTGTCACGAGCGGGATTCGAACACACGACCTTCGGCTAAATATGCCGTTACTGTACCATTTGAGCTATCGTGACTTTGATAACTTTCAAAAATATTAATTAATTGAAAAATGTTATAAAAATTTAAAGAAGAAATTGGGTCGATTCGACCACTAAATATAAATGGATTAATATTTAATAAGTAAAGAAGTATCATTTCACTGACAGTTCCCCGTGGCCACTTCATAATTCGCTGAGAATCGAACCCTGGTTGCACGGCATTTGAAAAATGGCAAAAAGTGGTAAAAACAGAAAGTTTGTAGGTTGGGATGGGTTGTTGGTGTCCGAGCGCATTGATGTTAAGATGCCTCAAGTGGCAGAGCAGGTCGTGGGTTCGAATCCGCTCGTGAAACTGACTTTTTTAACCCAATCTTTCATAAATATTAATTAATTGAAAATGTTAATTGGTCAATCGGACCACCAGCTGTAATAGCTTTAATTTTATATTTAATATACTTATCAATTTTAATTTTAATTAATTTTCATAATTATAGGTGTTTTATAAGAGCTCAATTTTTGTACACTTAAAGAAAAATCGCAATTGAACAGGAATTTTACTTGGCACGCTTATATTTCATGCCAGTTAACAAGTTTTTTTTTAAATTGATTTATATTTAAGATTAAAATGGGAGATTAATTTCAGGGAAATAACTTTTATTTGGCTTGCAAAATATCGAGAGAAAGGAAGTAAATAATTTAAGTATGAGCTAAGGATCTTGATTGTTATCTAAGGTAATCAAGAAAGAGGGAAGCAATTAAATTAACAATATATACAACGATTACATAACAAAATACGTAGAGAGAAAGAAGCTGACGAA
Source organism: Cimex hemipterus (assembly GCA_039619505.1). Classification (NCBI taxonomy): domain Eukaryota; kingdom Metazoa; phylum Arthropoda; class Insecta; order Hemiptera; family Cimicidae; genus Cimex; species Cimex hemipterus. The sequence continues at coordinate 20,390,935 of CM077111.1, read as the reverse complement.
CACGTGAATTTGCACAATGAAAAAAAAAAAGAGTAGGAGGAACGATAAACATAAAATGAATATGGTTTTTAGTATTGATGCCTTATTTTAAACTTGTTGTTTATTAGCACTTAAAGAGCTAACAAGTTCACATTTTTTAAGATGTTAACGACAGATGAGTTTCACGATTTTAAAGAACCATTTGCTTTACAACTGAGCCAATCATTATAATTTTAGCAAGAAAGTACCTTCGTGAAAACACGAATGCGGCCAAAAATGGTCAAATGGCTAACTAAATGTTAAGGTACAATCCCATATAGAAAGTGCCACAATTCTTTGGTCGTAGGCGTGACAGGGAGTCGGCGACCCGTTCCAGGATCGCCTCGTCTGTTTCCTCCCTAAATGGCCGGGACGGGTCATCGTTCGTGCTCTCGCGGACCCGGCCGACTTGCACTTTCCTCTCCCGACCTTCTAATTGCTACAATAAACTTTGCCCACTTTCCACCCACTGTCGCTCGAACATTCCGACGTTTACGACCGAGTCGGACGTCAACCTTTAACAAAACGCTTCTCAATCAAGATCAAGAAACCTGCCATTCGGACATCGACAGGGAAAGGGATGCCACCTAGCCCAACTTCAAACAAACCGACAAAAGTAGGCAGTCGATGGTAAAAGTGAAATAAAACTTCAAAAAAACAAGGGAAAGCGAACAGTAGCTACTGCTCATTATCGACTTAATCTACTACTTATTTATTTAAACTGAGAAAGTTATCAAGCTGTGAAAAGTATCAACCTGATACTTGCATTTATGGCATTTCCGATAAAACTGTTTTATTATCTGTTTTTTTACCTTTACTTAAACCAGTTTTATGTTTATGTATAAGGCAGTTAAAGATCAAAATTTTGCACAGGTACAAATGGTTGTTTAAGAATGGCCGTTATTTTCGGGAGAATGACACCAACCGAATTTGGTGACAGCCTCCGTTTTTCTTTAAATTAACATAAATCTAAATTCTGACCACGTTTCAAATTATAACATCCAATAAAATCAGGGCCGAATGTGCTATCATAAAATCTTATTGAATTGTACTTAAAACGATGGTCTGAATATAATTTATTAGCGTGAATGGAACGGGTTATGCCAATTACCCCTACGAATATAGAGTATTCAGAGGTGGAGGGCACGATGACAAATGTAATTTATTAACACGAATGCGGGGCCTTATCTCCAGTTACCGGAGGAACGGAGTTCTCTGGTGTGTATGTAATTTATTAGCGTGAATGGAAGGGGTTATCCCCAATTACACCTATGACTATATTCGGAGGTAGTGTGAATGAATGTGCGAATGTAATTTATTAGCGTGCGTGTAGGCGCCGAATGTGTTATCATAAAATCTTATTAATTTGTACTTAAAAACGATGGTCTGAATACAATTTATTAACGGGAATCAAAGAGGTTATGCCCAACTACTCCTACGAATATCGAGTACTCTAGGGTAGTAGGAATGTAATTTAGTAGCGTGAATGGAACGGGTTATACCCAATTATCCCTAGGGATATTGAGTACTCTAGGGTAATGTGAATATAATTTATTAACGAGAATGGAACGGGTTATGCCCAATTTGCCTCTAGGAATATAGAGTATTCAGAGGTAATTTATTAGCACGAATGTGGAGCCTCATCTCCCCCGAGGAATAGAGTACTCTGGTGTGTATATATGTAATTTATTAGCGTGAATGGAAGAGGGTTATCCCCTGAACTCCCCCAAGGAATACTCTCGGGTAGTGAGATCCAAGACTGGTGTGCAAATATAATTTATTAGCGAGAATCTGGGATCTTATCCCTAGTTACCTGAGGAATATCTACTACTATGGGGGTGTGTGAATGTAATTTATTAACATGAATGAAAGTGCTTATCCACGATTATCACTCGGAATAGTGTGAATGTAATTTATTAGCGTGTTGGGAAAAGGTTAACCCTATGAAGCCAGAGAAATACCCAGTCCACTGAGATAGAAATAAAATCAACATGCCTCATTAAGTAAGCATGAACTTAAAACGGTATTGGTCTATGGGCAAACAGAACCTTAAATTTTTAGAAAAGTCAAGCAATTGTAAACAGGATTTAAAAAAAAAGAACGATTAAATATGTGCATTTAAACCAGGGATAAAGAGACTTTTTGACCCCCTCTTTAACAAGTGGAATCTATGCTCAAACCTGTCTAGAAAATTACCATGTTGTCAGAAAGCGTCATAAAAGAAATGTAGTTGTTGATCACCATAAACAGGTTATTGATAATTGGGTGGCACAATTTGTTGAACTAAGTCTTTAAATAGTTTATTATATTTTTATTCCTGGGTGTACATTATGCAGTGTCCTATATGAAATGAATTGTAGCTTGAGTTTTTTGAATAGCTCAGAAATTTGTTATCGAACGTCAAAGGCGGAGACAGTTGATAGCGCGTTATGTGTCAGGGGCGCAGGGAGTCAGATAACTGCGAAACGCGTTGTTTTCGCCGGACTATAAATCCAAAATCTTTTTAGGAAATGTTAGAAAGCTAGAAACTCGTTTTTTTCTCTGATTAAGGGCGACCTTTTTGCCACCGGTTCAAAGGCCGTGTGCCGTACTGCGGATCTCTCCGAACTCACCCCGGCGGACCGTCAGCCCATCCCGAGTCCAGAGCCCGGCGGAAATTGGAAATGATAAGGGGGAATGCGAATATCGCTCGGACCCATCCGGATCCCAGGGCGGTCTCGGTGGTCGCTCTCGGCGAAAAAATTTCTCCCCGATGTTTAACACTGCCCTCTGATCCCGGCTACATTGTACTACCATCCAGATAAGAGACATTTTGCAAAATTATAAACCTTGAACAATTATGTACTCCTTTAAGTATTATTCGGCTGGATATTATCAAAAATTACCAGAAAACGAAAAGAAAAAAGTCCTTATTAAACTCCTGCGATGGCAATAATTAATCGGCCTGGTGGATAATTGATACAGACATGCAAATATGATTTTTATAAGGCTGACAATATAAAAAACTTTAAAAAAAAATTAAATATGACAATGTATAGACATATTTATGACTGTTTTTCTGATGATGACCTTAAAATAGGTCGAAAGCTCGGCCAGTAAGGACAGAATTAGCTTTCTTCTTTAAGATCATATCTTGATCCAGAGTGTTCGTGAAACTTAATACTAAACATATGTGATGTTTAGTGACCGATAATAATTATTCAGAGAGGGGCACACGAATGACTCATCTGCAAAGAAAACAAACATTATGGGCCCTGAAGATGATCTCAATAAAGATCGAAACGTTGGCCCGATAAAGAAAATGTTTTTCTAAAACCTACATCACACCAGACCACATCTCACGATCTCCGAATACTTAATACTGAACAATGCACAGCTGACAGACGCGTGTCGCCGTGGCAGTGACACAAATATCGCGCCGCTTATTGATGTGTTGTAATTTGCATCATGGGATACCATTCTTTTCCAAGATGGACGTCTGTCAGTTTTGAACGATTCTATTTTCTTCTAGGAATCGTAGTCGCAAAAATTTTAAAGTTTAAACAACACCAACGGAATTTGAAATTATAAAAAGGGACATTAACATGAATGAGAATGTAGAACAAAACAGAGAATGGAGTTGAGAGGAAATCAGTGAAAATATTTAACCTGCGCAGTCAGATTTAAACATAAACAAATGAAAAATTATAACTTTAAATATTTACAATTTTATCTGACATAAAACTACATAAGCAAGTTCGAGCGTAAAATGCTCATCAAAACGTTGCGCGTGTAGGGTGTGTCACGGGCGCTTGTTCGCGTCGTGTCATCGCGCCACTAAATGCATCTTCCCTTAGAATTTCATCATAGAGTGAAATGTGTTTGCTTATTTGTACTAAATTAAATTCTTCCGCGTGTAAATGTTCTTAAATTTTTTTAAACATTACTGGCATCTTCCTTTTAAATTAATTTTTCTAAATTTTAGCTTGGGGCACTAGATAAATTTACCCAGCTTATTTAAGGGTCGATTTTTCTTTTTATTGCTGATATTATTTTCTTGTTCAATTTTAAGCAAATATATTCCTTGGAGTCTCGAAACGACACGCAAGAATGGCTGAGTTACACAGAAGGCAAAAACACTTTGAGTATGATGACGATCTCAATAAAGGTCGAAACGTTGGCTCGATAAAGAAAATGTTTTCTACGCCACACCAGACCGCATCTCATATCTCAATAATTATCGATTAACAGCCACTAATCTCTACTCACTCATATAAGAAGTGTGAAGTCCATTTTACCCCGTCTTAATTGGTTAAAAGGGTGAATTATTATTTAAACTTGAAAAAATCTTAACAAAGAGCATATGTTTCCAATATAATATTGTCTTTAGATTTTAATAAATTAAACCAAATCAATTTATAAATTATAACTTTATCTGACTTTAAAATAAATCGACGCCTAGCCAATGTTCATGCGCGGTACGGAACTGCGTTGAAATATGCGCATCACAACGTTACGCGTGAAATGTTTTAACACAATTATTTTTCTATTTTTATTTAAGTATTTAAACTTGAAATAATCTTTTAAAAAAATTTTGTATGTTTTTTGCAATATTATTTAAATATCGCACTCCCAAGATTTTAATAAATTAAAATTACGGGGGCGTCGGTGGCCGCAAGGTTCAGTCTTGACACGGCGCTCATCACTGTAAGGTAAAGGTCCCGGGTTCGAACCCGACATACTTACAAATAGGCTTTCTTTTCAAAAACACCGGCATCCTGAGGGTTTATATGACCTCTGCTGTAGCGAACCCCCATAAAAAAATTAATTAATTAAAAGCAATAAAATTATAAATTATAACCCTATCTCGTCTACGCGTAGCGTATGCTACGATGCTTGTTCGCTTTGTGTCATCATTAAAGGGTGAATTATTATTTAAACTGAAAATAATCTTGTTACGTTCGTAACACGTATATTAATTGGCATTAATTGGCGGTGGGTGAATCAAAATTAAGAGAGCCTAGGATAGGCTTAGGAGAGAACAGGAGAGTGAGTCGGAGAGTGTGCGACGAGAAGGATCACAACGGCCTGGCCGGATCATAGAATCAGAAAAAAAAAGAAATCAATTCCTTTCCATCAACGAAGGCGGTTGCGGACCCACTCATCTGCAGAGAAGGTGCTCCACACTCCTGAAAGCGGGAATTTTATTCGCCTGGAAAAGAAACAGATCTGGACACTAGTTCGCAGGAAAGTTTAGTCTTAAGGAAAGTTTAATTTTAGATTAATTTTCTGTTGAAATAAATGTATTTGTTTTTCTGATTTCTCATATAAATATTGTGTTCTTTTCTAAAGCTAATTTTTCGGTTACCGAATTTTCTTTGGTTTACTTTGTTTTATTATTTTGTTTTCCTTTACGGTTCGCTGTTTCCGCGTATAAAAAAAGCGTGGCGCCCAATTTATTTATTTTTCTAAAATTTAATATTAACTAACCCCGCCCGTCTCCATTGAGCTAAGCCGGCGAATTATCGGCGTAAGAATCTTTAAAAAAAAGTTCAGTATGTTTTTCCCAATATTATTTAGGTATCGTAGTACCCAGATTTTAATAAATTAAAAACAATAAAATTATAAATTATTATAACTCTACCTGACTTTAAAACGCGTACGTACGTCACGATCTTGTTAAGAAGATTTAAATATATGTAGTGTATGAAGGTGCATTTAACCGAAAGTCGTGGGTTCCAATTCCGCTGGTGACACCTACTTTTTTTTATCTCGACCAAGACCTTTTTGTTTTTTTTCTTCTTTTTTACGAGGGTTCGCAACAGCAGAGGTCATATAAACCCTCAGGGTGCCGGTGCTTTTGAAAAAAAGCCCATTTGTATGTATGTCGGTTTCGGATGTAGGGCCGCTGGATTCGAACCCGGGACCTTGACCTTACAGTGATGAGCGCCGTGTCAAAGACGAAACCTCGCGGCCACCGACGCCCCATGACCAAGACCTTACATAGAAGGAATAATTCATTGAAAAAAGCAACTTGATCAATTGACCACATAAACGTAAATGTATGTAGTGTGTTTTTCCAATATTACTTAAATATCGAATTCCCCAGAGAGAATTAAATACAATAAAATTATAAATTACAATCTTATCTGATTTTAAAATAAATAAATGTATAGCTAATGTTCGAGCGGAACTGCATTGCAATATGTTACGCGTGTGGCGAGTGTCACGGCGCTTGTTCGCGTCGTGTCGCGCACCAAAAGGCGCCGTGCCTCGACAGCCGATAATTAAAATCTCACTTATTCACCAATAAACTCTCTCTCAAAACGATGAAATTTGTGTTATATACTTATTTTTCTTTATGGAATCTAAACCAAGTAGTAAAATTTTGTATCGATTTTTCTCTTTTTTGAGGGCCAAATATTGTTTATTTCCCTCCCCTGTCGTGTAAAATGTCAGTTCGTGTATGAGAAAGGAATGCTGGCGGAAAATTGAATTACTTTAATGCCGCACTTTCGCAAGGCTAATAGTGCATCATTTCCCATTAATTCGCCGATTAAATCAAACTAAATCCCGAGTGTGATGATAATAATCATTTCGCACGAAGGCTTGTAATTTAATTCCACGGATATTTTCACCTTTCTTTTGGTATAATTCGAAGTAAGTCGAAAGGCCGGTCTTGTTTCTGGCATTTTAGTACTGACTTTCTTCAGGCCACGTTTCGAATGCGACGGCATGCCAACATTTTGAAGCATGCGACCTATCGCGCCTCGATGTCCACAACCTGTAAACACTCTTGTACGACATCTCTTTTACCGGTTTTCTGACAAAATCCAACAATTCGAATTAAAAAACAAGACTGGATATAAACAAACTTTATAAAAACTTATAACTTTCTCCGTTATTCAACCTTGAGGATTCCTCTACAATCCGTGACACCGTAAATTTAAGAATTTCTATTCAAATCGATACATAAAGCAGTACTTGTACGTCCAAATAACTGTATTTTAAATTATGTTTTCAACATAAATTCGGTTCGAGGAAGGATCGTGATTTACAGCCTGGTCGCCGCGTTTACCTTTTGCCTTTACACAGTTTCATTCCCTTATAAAGCCTGGACTAATGAAACTGTCCAAACTCTCGCATATCTTTTATACGAACGTAATAAATTATTTTCCGTTAAGAGAACATGATGAAGAACCAGTTGACTGAAAGTTCTGCGGATTTTTTTGCACACAACTGTGGATTTTACCTGAGAAGTGAGAGTACCGCAGTCGTGATAGAGGAAAAATAGTTGACATGAGAAGATCTCAGTGAAGTGTGTTATTGTGATTATTATAGAGGAAGGAGTGCCAACAATTAGTCGTAAAATCTTCTGTTGAAAACTTCGCAATCTTTGAGTATTTGGCAGTAAACTTGGATATAATTGTTCTATATAGGTTTGAGTTTTTGTATACAACAGCGGAGCGAATACTGACCTCTATGGTTCACCCAAAAGCGCTTTTTATATATCAGAAAGTTTGGGGCAAGAAAATTTTTAGTTTGTATAATAGTCCCTCATGCCATAGTTTACCGGCACCTTGTTGCGCTTCCAAGGCATGCAGGGCAGTTATTTTTACGTATCTAACAGAACCTGTGGCAAGCATATACGGTTATTTGTATAAGCATGAGTTTTATATTTGATTGGCATCTGTGACTCCAAGAAGTACACGCATAGAACAACTGCTTGACGGCCATGTTGTGGATCATGATGTGTTCATGGCTGATCGCAACCTGAACAGGTCTCTGCTTTGCCTTTTCCCCATGTTTTTTACATGTCCGGTGAAGTTATGAATCCTGTTTGACACACAGGTATGTTATCATTTTGGACCTGTCAAAAGGAATTCCCTCAACCGAGCGTTCTATCACTTTTAATTTTCACGAGGAGCAGTGCCATCGGTGAATAGCGCTAGTTGAGAAAACCTGGGTTTCTCCGATGCATTTAGAAAAATAAAAAACAGAGTTGGACCCAGTAATGGGCCTTGAGGAACACTTCATGCTATAACGAAAGTGAGTTGTTAAGTGCGAACCATCCCTAACCTGCTCAGTGCAAAAAAAAAAAAAAAAAGATCTGGACACGAAGACACTCAAGAAAGATGTAAATTAGTATTTTTTCAGTGAAATCGTAGTAGGAACATCATCCCTGTTTTTGTTTTTTACAGTGATGATTTAAACGATGATGCTGTTATAAGAAAATTATCCATCTTTTGCCGAATTCATGCTATGGTTTTTCCTGTAGTTTTCTTCAAACATCCAGGGAAGTTGTTTCAACTTCACAGGATGTTCAACTTCTCTGTCATTATGTTAACATGGTGATCGTCTATCTTGAAAACCACACGAAAATGAGCAACTTAAGCCACTGGTTAGTAAGGGGTAACCTTAGTAAGGTAAGTGACCTACAAGCGCTTCCAAATCTCAGGAGTCTGCGAAAAATCTTTTCTTGAGTTACGAATGTATAATCAGATCTGGGGTAAAATTTAATTTTTACCAAAGTTTTAATTTGCCAAATTGTCTCTCACGCAATTCTTTATCGACGGAGAAACATCTAAAATACTCCAGTTGCTTACAGCAGTAGAGTGAACTTTAAAGCCCCAAAATTATGTTCTGGTATGACTATTCTATCAAACTTAAAACAATTTTGAACAATCCCTAAAATATTTCGTTAACTTTTCAAGATTACAAATTTCATTTCGGGCAATGAAAATAATATAAACGGCATTAACTATAGAATATATTGCAACAATTGTATGCTCACCATGGAGATGAAGTAAAACTTTTCAAAATCCTGTTCCTGCTGCTTCAGACCGGGCAGAGTCGTCGCGAGATCGTTGTGTTTCTTCAGCCAGTCGTCTCCTTTATGGCTCAACCATGAAAGGACCTGAAATTAAAGTTGAGATTTATTTAATTGTAATATTTACGCAAGCCGCGTTATGTAATTTACGCAATCAGCACAAGGAAACATAAATGACGAGTTAAGCGTGAATCCGAGACACCCATCAACATTAGGCAGTTTCTTCGACTGCCTGACATGACCGGAATGGCTTTATGCGCGCTTTTAGACACAACTCAACGTCCAATAGGGATTAATTAGGAAGATAAAAGTTGAAAGGTCACGGATGAGGAAGTACGATGAGATAATTTGGAATGGAATTTGAGGTCTAAGGTAAGGTCTTAAAAGTAATATGAGGAAATCGAAGGACTGAGAGTGTATGGTTAACTAATTAAGAACTGAGCATTTATGATTGTGTATTTTTGACTGGCGCTATTGAATCAGGCCTAAGGTTTGATTTTTCTCCTGAACAGAGTCAGTCCGGAAATCTATATGACCATATAAGCTAGAAGTATTTTTTCTTGTATCGGAATGGATCGAACTACTACGACATGTTTACAGAAAGTTTGAAAGGAAGGGTGGGTGTGTTAGTGATGAGAGAAGTATACCTCCTGTGTGAAAAGTAACGGACCCTTAACGAACGCCAGAGATATAGAACGGGGAACTGCAATTTCGGTGGAATCTGGGAGGCAAATATTAAATCGGTTATGTCCCATCTCTTTCGAGTCATTGGGACTCAAATTCTAACCTATGAGGAGTTGAACTCCATCCTGATACAAATCGAGTCCCTATTAAATTCGCGTCCACTGTGTCCCCTCAGTGCGGATCCATCGGAGCCACTTGCGCTAACGCCGGCTCACTTCTTAACACTGACACCCCTCAAGTATGTTCCCAGGGAGAATTTGATCGAGGTACCCCTTAGCCATTTGTCGCGTTATCAATTGCTGGACCAAATAGTTCAATCTTTTAGGGATCGATGGAGGAAGGAGTATCTGCACGAGCTCCAGGTTCGTAAAAAACAGTTTCTTCTCTGAGCCCAGGAACGGTGGTAATCGTGGATCGGCCAAACGTCCCTCCATTAAAATGGCCGTTGGGTGTGGTGGAAAAGGTGTTTCCCGGGGAAGATGGGGTAGTTCGCGTAACCACTGTACAGACCCCTACGGGTGTTTACAAACGTCCGATGGTAAAACTTTATCCACTCCCCAATCAATAGTAATTTTCCTTTGTTTATATAGTGTGTATATAGTTCGGTAAATATATTAGGTGGTGGGTTTTAAAGATAAATTTATTTCATTTCCGTTTTTCCTGTTGTAGTTTCATTCTCAGTTTTATAAGAGTTTTTTTTTCTTTCTTTCTTATTCGTTCATTCGATTGTCTTCAATGCCAGACTGATTGAACTGAAAAAGTTTAGATAAATCCGCTAGGGGTGTTCTAAGTAAAACCTTCGCAACACAAAAAGTTTAAATAAACTGCGAATCACGCACTGCCACCTGCATTCTGGACCGTAAGGGTTGAAAATGAAGACATAATAAGAAAATAGAAAAATAGAGGGGAAAAGGTGTATATTCTGATCCAAGGATCAATGAAAAAAGAGGAACGTGTCCTTTAGTCTCGGGGCAATGGCCAACACCTGCTTTCTCCACACCCCCAGTGGATTTTCTTTTTACCATTATTGGTCTATCTGTCATGTTATGTCTTTGCCGTACTCAAGACGAGTCGGTTTACATTCGGATTACAAATGAGCGGGTTGTACACTACGACAAGGAACTTTCTCACTCTTCCTCGGTATCTCTCTCTCTCTTCTTGTAAACATGCAACTTTGATTGCTTTGAATGTCATTCAGATTGTCTTGTTTAACGACGACAGTTATCACCGGCGTCTATTTTTGTTAGACGTCGCCGCCTTAGTGTGCTTTATTCGGCTCTTATTGGAAACTCGAAGCGGCGTTTTATTACTTGACGTACTTTACTATTTTTTCGCGTGTCCAGGATTACGGAAAATAAATAATTCAATGGGCACCTGACATCATTTAATTCCTAGGGGCCGTGTATTCTTCTTTAAGTTTATGGAACGACATTCACCTATACTTTTTTATTTTTATTTTTTATTTATCCTCTTGAATTGTATATGAAATATATGAGGCCGCCATCCAGGCAGGCAATAATGAAGGATAAAATTTTCCACTCTTCGAAGGATATGCAAGAATGAAGCGCTTATGGGCAGCAGTGATAGGTTATGTTCAACTGTTCAACTGTTAAACTGCACTCTACCTTTCTATGCTCCGATGGAACGACATAATTTTTTTATTATTGTATACCCGTCAAGAACTGTTGCCACTCTTTGTAGTTCTTCCCCAACTTATTATTTTTCCATGCAAGTTATTTTTGATGCATCTAATAGAACCAGTGGCGAACGCACAAGTTTATGCATATATGTTGTTAAAGTTTTAGTAACATTTGCGGGCCATGATGTAAATCACGAGTTCGTTCTTTATGCAACATGCAAGTTGATTTTCTTAAGTAACGGACTCGAACTGCTTTGTCTGTCACCATTATATTTTTGTGCATGTTACGTGAAATTTAGTTTTGAATCCGGTATGACATCCAAGGTTGGTGGAATATTCCCTAAAGACTGTCACAGCACGGATCTGCGTTTGTACAAAATGCAACTTGTTTGACTTATTTACTCTCAAGCATTGCCTTTCCAAGAGGACCAGTGAAGCACTTCGTCACACCTAGTTGAAAAAACTTTGAAGGCGAAGCATTTAGAAAAATAAAAACAGAATTGGACCCAGTCTTGTGCCATGAGGAATTCCCCCTGTTGAAATGAAAAGAGTCGGTCAGTGCGAACAGACCTGTTTTGAAAGTGTACAATCTACTTGTGGCTATGCACGTACCTGCTCAAAATAAACGGAACTGGTATGTAATTGGAATCGCTAATCAGTCAGTAACTGAATAATGACCCACGAAGATACTAAAAAAAGATCGATATGAGTAGTTTCTTCAGTGAAATCCTGGAAGGAACTTCATCCCTGTCTTTATTCTTGATAGTGAGGACTTAACTGATGAAGCTCTCATAGAAATGTGCTGTAGAAGATTTTGCGAAGTTGTATAAAACAGGACGTTTTTTGATTTCTCGCTCAATATATTCACATGTTGTCTGTCTTGAAAACCACCCAAAAATGTGGAACTTAAGCCACTAGTGACTCGACAGCCGAATAGTATGGCGTCGATGTCCGCGCCATCTTCGGTGTCCCATGGAAGTGACACATTCCGGGCTAGGTAATAACTTGAGTCACTAATCAGTTCCTTTTGAGTCGGCCTAGGATTACCGAATAAATCCATTCATAATTCAAGTGATTGGAATATTGAGTAGTCTTCATAAAATTTCTTTTCAGCCTGTGATCAAATTTTCAATTTTATACTCGATGCGTCGAAAAAAAAGAAATAAAAAAGAAATCGGATATTAAGATCGTATTTTACTCGGATTAGATTGCATTTAGGCGAGAAGGGAGGGCCTCGAGATGAGTTATCTTCAGATCTGGTTCTCTTATTACTAAGACGAACTGTTAATTAATAGCCACGCCCGAAAAAAAAGTTTGATTTGTTAGGGAGAAACACGTTCGCGGCCGAGGAAGACTCGTGGAGCAGCGCGTTTTCACTTTTCGCTTGTATTTCTAATTTCTAGGCCTACTTGAAGACTAAAAAGGACCTCTCGCCTATTATCTTCTTGCCCGTTGCCAGACGTCTTTCGCACTGACCCCTTGCAATTTTTAAATCCCCGGCCGACACGTGTCTGTCTGGTGCTCGGTGAAATTCGGGTTCAAAGGTGAGATTCAATTCGTATCAAATCTTCCATAAATGTTTCCCCCCGAGTGCTGAGACAGACCGTCGATGACTTTCAACAATCAAACCCTTTTAGTGCTCTTTCACAATTTCTAACGAATCGTTTAACCTGAGTAAGGTCGTTCAATTTATTTCTTATCAACCAGTTTGTGTAAAAAATTTAAAATGTTCCCAAGAAATTCGATTGAAGATATTTTGACCTATGCCACGTCCAGTTATGACTTGATGAAATTTACTCTCACAACCAGTTAAAATTATAATAAACTAATTTTAACTATTTTCTAATCTAGTTGTATTTCGATTTGTGATTTTTACAGGCAACCTCCATGGCATAAACTTTACATATTTTACACGATGTGTTTTTTCCCCAACGTTATCTTCTATTCAATTAATTACGGTTTTAAATTGAGATAAAAAAGTCAGTGTCACGGGCGGGAATCGAACCCATGATCTTCGGCTAGATGCGCCGCTACTCTACCACTTGAGCTATCGTGACTTCGATCCCCTCTGGCACTAATTTCCAATCTCAACCCCATGTTTTGAATTTTCCGTTCTTTTTGCCATTTTTTAAATGTCCTTTAATGAATTAAAGCGGAGTATACTTCACTGAACTGTCCGTGGCCATTCCTTCTGGGGTGTTTTCCTTCTTTTCTGCGCGTTTTGTTTTAAACTGCAGCCATTTGACCGTCTCGATCTAGTTACTGACTTATTACTGGCTGGTGATGTTTAATGACCGTTTGTCCATGACTATTCACAAATCGTGACAAAAACATTTTTTTATCGTTCCTACGTTTCGATCTTTATTGAGATCATCTTCAGCGTACGCCGAAAACAAACACTTTGAGTGAGTAGAAATATTTTCATCGAATGTAAAAAAAATATTTGCATTGTATAAATTCACTTTTTTCCATATTCTAGATGTTTTTTTTTTTAAATTTAAACAATGTTTGTGAATCCCAGGCCCTGAAGATGTCCTCCTGAAGATCCTCAATAAAGATCGAACGTTGTAACGAAAAGGAAAATGTTCTTTTCACATAACCCGCATCTCACGATTTCTGTATAAATATATAATATGTTGATATCCTAGCCTCTCATTTGTACCTGAGGTTGTCAAATACAGAATAGTAACAGAACATGTATATATATATACACACATCGGAGAGGGGGTTAAATCACTCATTCCTTTCATGCTAATAAAATATATTTATTCCAATAAATTAGCATAAAGTCAACACAGACCAATACAAACACACATAAAAAACTATATACGTTTAAAAATCCCTATAGCCCTGAGGTACTGGAACAGCTATCTATGCCCGCTGCCGTGCCCCAAGGCTACGCACAGGTCCGATGATATGCCTACATATTGTCTATATACATCAAGCCTTATACTATTGAAAAGGTGCTCGACCGTTATTCTATCCTTGCACCTACGCGATCGCATTCCAGTCGGAAGTTTCCCGTGCGTTATTCTCGTATGGCCTATGCGTAATCTTGTCAGTATGGCCTTTTCCTTATTCGAACCTTTGGGAATGCTATTACATTTCAATTTAGACGTGTGCCAAATGTTTAAACACTTGGCTATTTAAACAATCTATTTTTATTCGTTGTTTCTCGCTCAAACCGTGTTTTGTTAAAAAATTCTGGACATTTTCGCAGCATCCTTTCGATTTTTGATGTTAGTTGAACAGCAAACTAAATTTTTATAGCCTACAAACCTGTGGGAATAGTTAAATGTAATTTCCAGTGATCAATATCATTAAATAAGAAATCAGATTTTATAATCGAACTAGATTCAGTAGCATGGGCATTTTGAAAAGAATAAAGAAAGGTTAGATAAACATATTCCTCAGTTTAATCTTTAGATTCCTGAATTAATTAAGTCAGCCGGCTCACGGTTTAATGACAAAAAAAAAACAATTACTTATTGAATTCAGAGAAAGTATTGGATGGAATTCCGTTTCAACTTTTTCTAGCTTACAACATATCGTCTGCACACTGAGCGTAACAGCGATGGGAGAGGATGGAACAAAAGTATAGATTATTAGTACAGATTAAATCATAATTATGTATAATGGCTTCAAAGGGGAAAACCACGTAATTCTTGTCTATAGACGCTTAACTTTAAATTAAGCTTAGTAAAGTCACATTTCTCGTTTCCAATGTATAAAATGTACATAATAATAGAAAAATACCATCCTAATCTTTTATGCGGGCTTCTTCCTGATCTATTAAAACTTCATGCCCTTTGATTACAGAGGAAGATGCCATAAAACTTTTTCAAATCTGTTGGACCTGCATAATTATTCTTTTAGAGAGTTTTCATCCTGTAAATGTTACGGCGTTGCATGTACAGTTAAAAAGTGCCGACTACAGAAGCCGAGTTTTGGCCTCCATGTCGTCAGATTTATTTGACATCTTTTCCCCATGAGCTGGACAGGTTTCCAGACAAAGTTTGAAAGAAGATGGAGAAGTCTACGACTTTCAATGTTGCGTGTTCATCTGAGAACTTCGTTTGAATTATGTGCAACTTTCAATTCAGATTTTTTGTGTATATAATTATATTGCATTGGTGTCATCCTGGAAAATTTATTTGTTCCTGTAATGCAATGATATAAAAAGAACTCATAATTGCCATGTTTTTTTCTGAAATTGTTATATAATCCAGACACAGACTTGTCGATTTGTGCTTCTACGTTTTATATAAAACAAAATTGCTTTATATTAGAAGTGAACGAAGAAAGCTTTTGGTGGAATACCACGAGGTGTAGTAATTAGCCTTATTTTGTTTTTAATTTACTTTAATCTCCCGTAGAAAAGTGTAAAAAGTGTGCCTATTATTGTATAAATTGCAAGGGGAAAATATGGACAAACCATGAAAAAAAATTAAGCCGTACCCCGAAATATCATGGTTCGAATCTAAAAGATACGAGAACTAAAACGTCATACATGTGACTGCTCATTTGTGTACTTCCAAATTTTTCCAGACGGGGCTAAGGCTAAACTGCAATTGAAAAAATAATAATTAAAAGAAAGTGGCCCACTGACCGGTTAGGCAATGAAGCTCTCGCTTATCAAGAGCAATGACGATGTGTGGCTCTCCGAGGAATCGTAAAAGAAGGATCATCCTCACCCGGTTATCGATAGGTCATACTAGGGTTGACACACGGACCCTTGGGCAAAAGCATATGTGTCTGGCCTATAGAAACATTGCTCGATTCACTCCAATTAATTGAACAGACGTACTCCTTGGCTCTGTATAGAGAGCGTGAAGTATTGTCCCACCAGATATGGGAATCGTACGCTAGCACGGCAGCTAGGAAACTTATGGCTTTGTATATAGTATAGCCAGTTTTGTGTCCGTACCTTGTGTTGAAATCGAATGTCTTTATTAGCATGAGAACTCAATAATTTTATGTTGCCGAATTGGCCTAGCTGTTGATACCACCCAGGAGCCCATCTTCGCCTATACGACGGATAAGACAGAAGTCTCACTCCGGACTGCAAAACTCAAGTGGGTGATTTTCGAGTCTCGCCGGTACTTTATTGTAAATTTATAAAGGTGAAATTGCCGGTGGACTGTGAGAAGTGACAGGCTTAACTCTGCACACAGATAAGAGAGTTTCAGCCTAAATAAATCCAAAAATTTTCAGTACTGAAAACGGATTTATTAATGTTATTATTATCGAATTCACGGTTTTTTTGTACACTAAATTCTTTTTTTATAACAAGTCTGCAAAAGCTTTCGCTTGGCTGCTCATTACTATCGAAAGGAAGCTTAAATCCAATAAGCCAGCAAATGAACATTTAGTTTCCACTTAAGGTTATCACCTGAGAATCATGCTATTTATGACGTAAGGTTATTAGACCAATGCTATTATACGCTTGTCCTTCCTGGAAATTGATCTGCATGCTCTATCCATCTCGCTGTACTACATAGTAACATAATAAATACATACCCCCAATTAAATTACTGAAACAATTTTTTTAAATTATTTAAAAATATACCGATTAGAGAATGAAGACGGTAATGGAAACTATGAGTATAATACTTTTATTCAACGCAGCATAAGAGTTAGAGGTCATGTTAAGGAATCGTTTTTATAGATTTTGTTTGTCTTCGTTCTTGAAATAATTACACTACGTGTAAAAAATATGATGCTGATCGAATCTTATCTATATGAACAAAGATGAGTCGTTTTACCTGTGCTTGAAAGCCTTTTAACCACCTTTCACTCATGACAGACCAACATATAAGCATCGCTTTTTAATCTTGTTTTTATAAACACATACGTGTTTATTTTGACATACGTCATTAATTTGTTTTTTGGACGAGTCCATTTGTTGCTTTCTATCTGGTCGGGTTTCGTGCCTGCCGGCTATTACGAAGCTTTGTCGCTTTGTTTAGCCCATTACAAAAAGCTTTTCATCGCTTTGTTTGATTTACGGCTTTTCCACTTTGTACATACGTCTTTCTAATCAATTTTTAACATGATTTAAGGTGAAGGAATTTGTTTTGTACTTTTTCGAACGGGTTTTAACGTCAAAATCCTTTGAAGATCGAAATGTCACCTGCTTTCCACTCAACAAGAGAGAAAACAGTCCAAATTCCTCGGAATTTGGCGTCCCAGTTTAACCTTTGCCGTGCTTTGAAGATATGCGATATACAGATTTTTCGATAACTGTATTGCAGTGAAAGTAAATCATTGTTATTGGCCGACGGGATGACGATAGCCTAGAGAGCGGTGAAGAGAGAAAGAAACCCAAGTTCAACGATCTGCGATCTTTTTTCCCGCCGAACCGACGTTGACCCACTGATCTTGGATCACTTTCCACTGCGCTCTTTCGGTTCGTGTTTCCTAAACGAAAGCGAAGCCGAACTGGTCGACGCCGGATCCAGGTCAATATCAAACAGATGTACGCCTGTCGGTAAGCTTTTGAAAAAAAAACCCACTTCGATTTTGAATTTCTGGGGACCATTTGATGATAGCGAATATGGTAAATTTAGAAAACTGTTAAAGTCTAATGGTTTTCTTTTTAACTTTCAACTCACCCCCCCATTCCTATCAAAGACTTTTATTATTAATTAACAATCGAATGAGATTTAAAATGTGACATGCGTTGAGCCAAGACAGAATTCGAGGTTTCATTACTGAAAAAATGCATAGATTTTTCCTTGGTAGTGTTTTGACTAGTTAGACGTATTTTGTAATCCTCTTTGTCTTTGCTCGCCTGTTGTCGCATTGTTTTGCCCGCTGACACCATAATCAATAATTTCACATGAACCGTCACGAGTCATTTTCAAAATAGAGCAAAGGCCGACTCCTGAAGATAGTGAAATAAGTGGTAGACGACAAACTTAAAAAGGTTATCTATGTAAGCACGCTTCAATACCTAAATAGGTTATCCATGTGAACAGACATCAATACCTAAGAAGGTTATCTATGTAAACAGACGTCAAACTTAAAAAAGTTATCTATGTAAACACGCGTCAATACCTGAAAAGGTTATCCATGTGAACAGACGTCAATACTTCAAAAGGTTAACTATGTGAAGAGACGTCAATACAACAGAACCTGATTGACTTGAACGTAAGTCAATAATTCCAGAAAGTTAGACGCGTGGACATAAGTCAATATTTCAGAAGGCAAGCCATTTGAACAGACGTCAATACTTCAAAAGGTTGCCTGTGAAAGGATTTCAATGCCTAAGAAAATTAACCTTGTGAACAGACCTCAATAACAATGAAGGTTAACGATTGGAACCGACGTCAATACTTCAGAAGTTGCCATGTGAAAGAATGTCAATGCCTATGATAGCTAAACTTGTGAACAGAAGTCAATATTTGAGAAGGTAACCACGTGAAAGGATTTCAATGCCAAAGAAAATTAACCTTGTGATACCAAAGAAGGTTAAAAATGGGAACCGAAGTCAATACTTCAGAAGGTTAGCCATGTCAACAGAAGTCATATTTCAGAAATTTATTCATGTGAGCAGAAGTCAATACTTCAAAAGGTTAACTATGTGAAGAGACGTCAATACAACAGAACCTGATTGACTTGAACGTAAGTCAATAATTCCAGAAAGTTAGACGCGTGGACATAAGTCAATATTTCAGAAGGCAAGCCATTTGAACAGACGTCAATACTTCAGAAGTTGCCATGTGAAAGAATGTCAATGCCTATGATAGCTAAACTTGTGAACAGAAGTCAATATTTGAGAAGGTAACCACGTGAAAGGATTTCAATGCCAAAGAAAATTAACCTTGTGATACCAAAGAAGGTTAACAATGGGAACTGAAGTCAATACTTCAGAAGGTTAGCCATGTCAACAGGAGTCATATTTCAGAAATTTATTCATGTGAGCAGAAGTCAATATTTTAGAAGGTTAGCCATGTGAGCAGAAGTCAATATTTTAGAAGGTTAGCCATGTGAGCAGAAGTCAATATTTTAGAAGGTTGCCATGTGAAAGGATTTCAATGCCTAAGAAAGTTAACCTTGTGAACAGACCACAATACAAACAAGGTTAACAATGGGAACCGACATCAATCAATACTTCAGAAGGTTAGAAATGTAAAAAGAAGTCAATATTTCAGAACAAATTCTTGTGAACAGAACTCAATATTTTAAAAGGTTAGTTATGTGAACAGAGGTCAATATTTTAAAAGGTTAGTCATGTGAAGAGAAGTCAATATTTTAGCATGTTAACCACGGGAACACACGTCATACTTCAGAAGGTTCTCCTACACGTCAAACCAGAATGAAACACCCTTTTGTTCAAATTCCGATCCTCAATTATTGTATTCGCAATATTTCTCTTTTCAGGTTACTTCGACCTATCACGATTTTTTTACGTAAAGTCCAACGTATCTCGTAAAATGTTACTCCTAATATAAATTTCCTTAAATCAATGGAAAGAACAGATTCAATTTTTGCTTTGATCCTAACCTTAAGCAAATCACAAAGAAATCAGTTTGAAGATGAACTTTTATGAGTTTCCGTTGTTGTATAAAGTTTGAGTAAGATTTTCTTTGTCCAAAGATTGACAGATCTGTCGAATCTATCTGAAACGATGCCCGGCTTGCATTTTTCAAGAAGGTACAGAATGAAAATTGCATTTAATTGTTAAGCGTTAATAAAAAATTGTCATTTGCTAAAAATCGCAAATCGGAAAATAGAGATTATTCTATTAGTCGTTAGAACAGCCAATTCAAATGTCTAGAACATCAGGAAAGCCTAAAGAGGGAGAACAACAAGTGGCTAAAAACTGGGCCTTGTCTAACACCAAGATTCAACCAGAGAATATTGCGAGACCGTGTTACTAATTTTAAGAGCAGAAACAGATTGAAAAAATAATGCGACTATAAGACGCCTTTGAATTTCTGAGGAAGTGTAAATATTAGGGGGTGATCTCCACGCCCAAACTCTGATATCTCACCTCGAAAAGAGAATTGATACGTCGAGAATTCGCAATTAATTTGATCTAAGCTTTTCTCCACCTCTTAGATTGTGTGTAATAATTGTAAGGCTTTTAAAAAGAGTGTCGGTCGATGTTGCGCTATGCTTCTCAGGTAGAACGTCGACCTCATCTAGTCTATGCTAAATTATAACATCTAGTTAACGAGTTTAACTGAATTTTGAACTCTGCTTGGTAGCTCAAGACCTGACCCCTATGTGGCCTAATCCTTTGACACAAAAAAAGACACATACACAAATCAATCTTTATTGAGTCCAAAACCTCATGAACCCCACAGCAGGTATGAGGCACGCGAGAGATTTATAGAAGGGTTACGGCAAGGAAAAGCGGACCCCCTTATTGGAGGGTAAGCAAAAAAATATTTCGGTTGGACTCCTGTCAGGGCACTGCTGCCTAAGCCGGTACAAGCAGTACTTCGACCGATGAAGAGGAAACCGTAAAACACGTTCTTTGTTTTGAGATGGTGTATGTAGGTGTAGATTTTTCCAGTTATGAGAGGAGAAGCAGCAAGGCAGAGCCTACACTAAGGAGCCGCTGGCAAGGCTTTGGAGCTTGTGTAACAACCTAAAGCTGGCCGGTGAGTTATAAAAATAACCGCATTTCAAGCCCTAGTTTTATAGATCTGCCGGAAAGAGAAATTAGTCTGGAATTTATGAAATTGTTAAGCCGAAAATGCATCAGGTCTCCTATAAACATTAACGGTGGTGACATATATCAAACCGGTCTGATTTGTATTCCAAGCAGGTTTCTCATTGCAACCCCCTTCTCCAAGGTAAAAAGTCTAAACTTAAATAACGATCCACTATCTTTTTATCGTGCTGATTTTTCAAAATTGCATTTTAAAAACGAACTTTTTTTTAAGCATGAAAGATTTTTGTCTTTGTCGAAAAACGTCTCCCCCAATGGGAACTAGGGCTTAAACAGTTTGAACGACCCGATACCGACACGAGTACAGCTTGTGCTTTTGAGAGGTTGCCACGCCCTCTGGGTCAAACCTTTATTTATGAGGTTGGGATGGGTGTCCAGACAGAAGAAACACTGTACCACATGGAGGAGGACCAAAGAAAACATTTTATCCAGATTCTTACAACTACGACAGAAAAACCTCAAGCAAGATCCTATACTAAGAAGCCACTGGCAAGGCTATGGAAGCTGATCAACAATCTGAAGCTGGTCAATGAGTTATGAAAATAGAGAAGCAAAATAAGACCTACTAAGGTCGAGGTGCAGAAGACCTGGTGGCCACCTCTTTCATCCCTCGGCCTATGGGAACGGCACTGTTTCAGAGGATGCATTGCATTTTATTGCATCCTGGCCTACTGTCCTCTAAAAAGCCCTTTTTCGACACGATTCGTGCGTCCGGCTATATATCTACCAAAAAGCTCATTCAATTTAACAAGAAGATGGAAATTTCGTTTAATCATACGAAATAGACTCATGTATCAAGGTGACATTTCTGACTATATGTCTTAAGAAGACAATTCTACAATCCATGTAAACAATCGAAATGGTCCAAATTGTTCATTTTGAAATATTTTCCTCGGTAGATGTGCCATTTGGTTAATTTAATTTGGGCGGCATGAGACCAATCTCTGTTCGTCCATCCTCTCATCCTTTCTCAGTCACTCGTTCAATTCAGCCAATCAACATCATCGAGACGAGATGAGAGAGTTGCGTAGAAAACTACTCAGATTTTGAGATGCATATAAATAGAGGGAGAAGAGAGAGAGAGAGAGAGAGAGAGAGAGAGAGAGAGAGAGAGAGAGA
>CM077111.1:20339715-20368581 GCA_039619505.1 Cimex hemipterus | reverse complement strand
GAGAGAGAGAGAGAGAGAGAGAGAGAGAGAGAGAGAGAGAGAGAGAGCGGGGATTATTATTCTTTATCTATCTTCCTGTCATTCATATTGAGCAATAGGAAATAGATAATCTGCACGACCTTTGAGGAGAAAAAAGTTTCTCATTATAAAACGTACACAAGCACTATCAAATGATATAACAAAACAGTTTTTTTTATATTTCAAATGATAAAAAATATAATTGCAATCTAATTACTCGTGGAGTTTGTCTCATTACATTTTCCCATCCTGTACTTAGTTAATTTTTACATTAATTCCCCAAACCTTGATTTCACTCCTTGCGTTGGATGAGTGTGTGCGTCCGAATAGCACGTCTCCCCCGAACGGCACGAGTTTTCAACTTGTACTTTCTCCTCTGTGCGGATTCTCTTCTTTAATAGTTTTTACAAGGGACGTTCTTCGTTGTTTCGGGTCGAACGGAAATTCGTATCTAATTATACCCCCGGCTTGATTAATAAAGAAGAACGACGAGGATCCAATTAGCTGGAGCATAACGGGTGGTCTTTCAGACAATAGAGGATGACCTCTGGGTTTCGGGTTAACGCACGACCAATCCAGTTAATTATTAGACCAGTTTCTAGTTGATTTAATTTACCATATGAAAATAATTTTGCACAAACTCCTTTTAGAACTGCACGGTATGACATAAATATTACAAACTTTGCTCCACAAAGGGATACTTTATTTCGCATACCTATACAAAGCTGAACTCAGTCGACTGAAATGGACGTTCTCAGTAATTAAACTGATTCAGTAGCGAAATAAGCCTCCTGAACTTCTTAGTTCCTGTTGGCTTATAAGTCTCTGATTATATTCGCCAATATTCAAGAAACTCCTTGCCCATAATTAAAGATTCTAATGCTATCTCCCAGATATCACCCGAACAGCATTGCCTGTGTGCCTTTCTTGATTTATAACTAGTCCTCAATCCATCTAGCACTTGGGTTTGCTTTAGATACTAGAAATCGTCCCTCGTCGTCTTCGAGGGGAATAAGGACTGAACTGACTCTAAATTTAGCTAAATATTCAGAGATTTTCAGAGAAATAAAAAGGCTAGGAATACATTCCGGAAGATATTCTTTGACAGTCAGGCTGCACTAAATGGCGTAGCTGCATGCGAGGAAATGAGGGTTTGGAACTGCATCTGCAAGTCTGCGAACCAATGCCCTGGCGCATGCATGGGTTCCTGGGCGTTCGTGGTATAGAGAAAGGCATTTGACCAAAGAGGAGTCAACATGGACTCTCTGATCCTAGCAACATGTCACAAAAGGAGATACTTCTTAAAGTGGAGCCTTAATCAGTTCAAAGTTGGTGAAATAATATCCCAGGGCACGTTAAGAGATTCATAGAAGGGCCATCTGCTAAACTTAAAGAGGAATTAATTGAGCCTAGCCGCAACAGAACCAGGATTCTGGACTCATGTCAGGACACTGCCGCCTGAGAAGACATAAGCGCCAGGTTGGAGTGCAGAAAGAAGAGAAACTCTGCAGATACAGCCAGGAGAAGAAGAAGAACGCAGAACACATTTTATGCTTTTGTTAAAGTCTATGTATGATTTTTGCAAATAAGAATGAAAAAGCGCAAGCAAAGTTGAACACTAAGAAGAGCCGCTGGAGTAGGATTTGGAGGTTGATCAACGACCTGAAGCTGTTCAGCGAGTTATAAAAACCAAAGGGGCATAACAATAGATCAAGCCGAGGAGCGGAAGGCCACTGCCTCTTTCATCCAAATCCCTCATGAGTGCTTTATCACTGAGACCACATGTCACGTACCGATTTTTTCTCCTTATGCTTTCGATCTGATGTTCTTCAGGGAAACATACTTGGCCCGTTTTATTTTCAGTATTCACCGCAAATATTCCATGTTGACATTTCTACTCAAACGTTCGTTGATGTTACACTTTTTCGTATGCCAAATAAACCTAATCGTCCACATTCCTTTCGGCCAATTAATCTCCTATCTGTCGCTTCCAAAATTCTCGAAAAATCTGCAATGAAAATTCTACTGCTACTCTCGATCATATTGTATGTTGTTTTTTCACTGTACAACACAACAATAACAGCGCTTGAGTGGAACAATAATAAGATTGGGCGTATTTCTTGATTTAGAACAAGTTTTGATCGAGGACGAACCGAAGTACTCAGACTTGCTTTGCAAACTGAAGAACATCCTCCCTCCCTCATGCGAACTATGTCATACTGATATCATATCTGTTTTAATTAATCTTTTACACTGCGAAAAGTATCTGTCTCGGAGTGAGCATAAATGGAACCCTCCTCATTGCATACCACTTCCCACGTGCGTTATCTTGGAATTTTCATGGATTTTCATGGACTGACTTGGAATCCCCACAATCAAAATTATTCGTTGAAAAGAAAATTTTATTTTACAAGTCAATAAAAGACCTGTTTGGAAAATACGGTTCAGTGTGGGGTTCAACCAAGGATTCCATGCCTCCATGCAATTGAGTCGACAATTCTCCGTCAAATTGTAAATGCTTATTTTTATTTTTCAAATCATACTATTCATAACATTCGAATCTCCAATATATTCATAGAACGATTATCAAATCCCAACCACACCAGAAAACCCTCCAAGAAGGCTGAAGCGAAATCCCCGAGAGCATCTCAGTCAGGAAAGAATAACGATGTGTCAGCGTCCAGGAATGCTGTAAACGGGCAACAACATCACCTATAAGTGACTCAAACGACAATTCCAGCATTTATGGAAATTATTCACTTAATAAAAATATTTGTCATTGTAAATATCAAATAAATGTAAAGAAGAAAAAAAACATGGCAGGAAGAAGAATGTATGGGTTATGTTTGCTGGCTGTGCCTCAATCAATATGTTTTTATTCGCTCTTCCGTGCAAAATCGAGCGACAGTATTAATAGAAATCGTATTTGACAGTCAATTTCTTAATCTCCAGGATCAGGTTCCTGAAAACGTCCGCGGCCCGGAAAAACCAATGCGCCTACATAGTTTCGGTCTGAAACGATCCCCAGACGATTAGAGGGGAGTTGAAAGGTTTATCCCAATCTGGTCCACCCTCAAGGGATTCCAAGGGTTACTAACATATTTACATGAATTAACGTGACCGGCGGGCGTAAGCTCACGCCGTAAAACCGGCTGATGCAACGATTTAACAACACCTCTTTAAGACAGATTTGGTGACTTGCCCACGAATGGAATCCGACTCCTTCTTGGAATAAATTCTCACTTCCTGAATTCTTCGGAATCTAGAAAATTTGTCATCTCATCTTGCACCATTCCGAGTTTGTTCGGCCGGTTATTATTGTGTGTTGTCCATTCACTGTTTACCGGAAAAAGCGGCAAAGAATGAAAAGAATAACGGCCCACGGTTAGACGTGGGACGTCGAAAACGGTGTATCGTGCGAATCTCCCATTCTACATATGTACACTATAATTTTCAACTGTAATTAACGCGAGTACAATTTACAAAAACATGGCGCACAATTGTGGTAAAATAAAATTTAAAAAACACGAATACGAAAGCTAGACAATTATTGCGTGTTTATGGTTCAGTTCTTAGGCAGGTCAAAGCATTCATTCTACTGTCGACCATCGCTTATTTCAAGAAATAATATTTAGCAGATTTCCTTCTTACATATTTTATATAAAAACTACATATAAATTTTAAAAATGGTTTAAAAAACTAACAGCGATTAGGTTGACGACGGCCAAAGTCCATATCGATAAGACTACGCATAGGTCATAGACGAATAACTCACAGGAAAGCAAGAATAAAATAAATAGCACATTTTCAATTGTACAAGACTGGACCTTTATGTGCAATATTTAAAATTGTCAGGCCTGTGCGTATTCTTGGCGTATGTTAGCGGGAAATATCACCTTTCCGATACTTCAGGGCTAAAGGGATTTGTTTTTGTATAGTGTTTGTGTTGTGTTTATGTCAATTTATTGGAATGAACATAATTTACTAGCGTGACCCCTCCTCAATGAATATTTTGTACCCTGGAGGAGTGACCAGACCTTTTTTTCTTTTTTTTTGGGGGGGGGAGAAGGGTATAGTGAAAATAGGGCCAGAGGCGACGGCGGGAATCGAACCCGCGACCGAGGGGTCTACTAGCCGAGAGTCTCTCACGCTAACCACTCGGCTACCGCGACCCCCCAACAGACCTCTACGTATGTACTGATGTGTATATATGTTTCATATCTATTACAATTATGTAATCATGCCAATTGGCAACCTTAGGTTCAAAAGTGTGGGATTGGTTGAAAGACGAGAATCACCCACCCTGGGAGTCATAGCTTTTCCAAGTCCTGGCAATTCCACTTAAAATAAAAACCGCGGCCGGGGCTGATGTGGTAGTTTCTATGCTGAGGAAGCCCCTATAGTCAGGGAGATAGAGTCGCCTTCTCTATCTAGGGAGCACGCGGGAGAGCAGGCTGATGTATTTCCACCTGTTAGTCCTTTGCGTGCGACATACGACCCGATGCACAAATGCGGGCTCGATCATTCGGAGTGGACAAGCGGAGAGCGAGGTTGTCCTTGGCCCTTAGGGGCTGACTACTATACTACTACTACACCAATGCTGCAGTGGTAACAGAAGTGCGTCAGCTCTCATCTTGAGAATCAAAACGTCTGATACGGCCGAATAGGCCAGGTGCGGACGCTAAAGATCCTTTTGTCTTGTTGACGATGAGCACTCGGAGACGGCATGCAAGACCAGAATAAGATGTAAAAACACGCAGAGGGCCGAACGACCTCAGCTGTTTTTCCTAAACATCTCATATTATCATTAATTCCATTACCATTAGAGGTCTGATTGACGAAATTCTTCTCAATAAAAACGTTATTACCGCTATCGGTACCACTATCGTGAATCTGAAGTCAGATAAGGTTAGAGCAGCGGCTTAGTGAACAGAAGATCGTGAGTTCGAATCCCGCTCGTGACACTAACTTTTTTCATTTCAACCAAGACATAAATACAAAGAATAATTATTGTTACTATTAGATTGACGATCAGACCTCCCACGACAGTTAGGTCCAACGCTAGTTGATCTACAGGAACCATCCATTTATCTCATATAAAATAAAACATAGTATTGAGCTTTTCACTAATAAAAATTAAACAAATCTTTGGGGTGAGTAAGAATTAGGGTTGAAATATGTCGAGATTTTTTAGAAAAAGAAACAGTATTATTGCTTAGCCAACGTTTGTTTTTCTATTGGAAACAGTTTTTCGTTGTAAACTCAAACTCTAAAAATAGCTGTCCAATAAATTATGTTTGTTAGCTGATGAAGGCGAGATAGATGGTAGAAAGATTCCTTCCATCATTACATACTAAAAAATGGGCTTTTTTCAGCTTTTGCACACGGGAGCTTAATTTCTTACTGAGTATCAAAAAAATTTAAGATCACCTCATTGTATCGAACAAATAAGTTGATAAGACTGCGAGCAGTTGTTTATCATCATTAAGGCCAAGTCCCTGGGGGTGCCATTATCTAGACGTGCCCTGTCATAGTTATTTATTTCTTGTCTTGAGCTGTCGATCAGAAAACTGTTCGTAAAGCTCGAGTCGATTTAAGCTTGTAATGTAAAGAATCTGTCGACTTAAAAAAAAAGAGGATAATCGATATTTTTCTGTTTTTAAACTGTCTATTTAGATCTAGTCGTTTGAAACAGACTGTCGATAAAGCTTGGCACAATTACATCTACTTTTCCCCTCCGCCTCTGAGCGTGGAAGTCTTAACCTAGTGACACTTTCACTGACGCCGATTTTTTTAAAAATATTGTAATGAGTCTGTAATCATTGAGAGCCGGTAATTGGGCTAATATAGAGCCGTGAGGGGGTTCGGCCGTGAATTTCTCCACAAAATCTATGCCATACTGGATAAAAGGAGTAAATTGTTGCACAACGGTAAGTTAAAATGAATGCATAATCGTGATTTATGTTGAAAATATGTCGCGCATTCCTGATTTTTATTTAAACATCGTGCATTTTAATCTTTGGCACTTCCGATGAAGACGGCGGAAATGCGGAATCGCGTCAGTACAGAAGAAAAGATGCAAGACTAGGATGACCAGGATTCCAGTTAATAAAAAAAAGATGAATTTTCAGTTTTTTAAATTTCTGAATCTCGTACTATGTTCATTATGTCAATAAAAAGGTTCTGTTTAAAAAGTTAGATGTATCGACCAATTGGTAACTCACGAATAGTCTGGATCTTGGTATAGTCAGGGTGAATAAGCAAATTCAATTTTTACTGCCAAGTTTCAATCTATTTTAAGGTCATCATCAGAGCAAAACAATCTTAAATATATCCATTATCTTTAGTGGTTGACCAAATTTCTTCTTTCAATTAATTAACGAGCTTTGGTGGAAATGAAAAAGTTGGTGCCACAAGCGGGATTGGAACCAACGATCTTCGGCTCAATACTCAGCTGCTCTAACCCCTTAAGATATCGTGACTTCGATCCATACGGGACATCACAACTCCCAAACTTAACCTACATCTTTTTCTATTTTTTACCATTTTCCGTAAATCTCTTCAATTTATCATTGTCAAGGAGAGTAACACTACTTAAGTAGTTTTATTGTACATGACCTGATTACGACCTTAAAGTAGCCCTTTAAACCTTCTCGAAATCCTGTCAGTAACAATTGGATTTGTATCTTTATTCAAATAAAAAGGTTCAAAACCGTTAAAGAAATATTCCTGTAACTTAATTGCTGTTTAAACCTGCTAGGGTACGGAAAGGTATGGTGTGGTGGAATAGGATACTACGATGCGGGGTTTGTACTCCCTAGGTACTGCAGCCTTCTGACTTATTGTACCTTCCTAGTTCCTTAATTTAGACAATAGACTCAATCCTTCTTCTTACAAGTATCAGGTCATTGACTGTAGGTTGAACCTCCATTGAGCCGTTGCTTCGCATTCGAAGATGATATGAGTGGCTGTTTCCTTCTCTTCATTACATAATCTGCAAATGGGACCATTGTATATACCCATGTTCTTAGATGCCAGTGACTGGTTAGTAGTCCCACCACTCCTCTGAGTTTTGCCCTCTCCAATTGTAATAGTGTTTTTGCTAGTTTTGGTGAGGGTTGTTTCATCATAAGTTTACTATGTCTAGCACCACTAGAGTTTATCCACTTCTCTCTTTGTTTTGTTATTCCAAGGGTAGGTTCGAGGCCTATGTATGGTTTTGAAGATCCTCCTCTGACCAGTTTGTCTGCTTCGGCCTTTTCCCAGAATTCCCCTGTACCCTGACACCCAAGATATCATCAGGTTGTTGGAGATTTTCGATACAATGATTGACTAGGTTTGATGTGATTCTTTTGTAGGCCAATGCTTTAATAGCTGATGAAGATTTTTTTGTCAGTGTAACCTCTTTTAACACTTTCCAGGGCACAAGCATTGATGGCATGTATTTCTGCCTGAAAGGCCGAGATATGCTTCCCTAATGGGTTTCATTGCTCATATTTGGGCTTGTACAGAAAACGCCCGATCCGGTTCCTTTATTTGTTTTGGAGCCATCCGTACACCATATCATTGTATCTGATGTTCTCCTGTGTTCTTCCGCTCTTTTATAGTCTGTCGAGATTTTATAGGACGTTGTGAAGACTGTTTCCGGACCCTGCTAGGGATAATAGTTACAACTGGAATAGTTCCAGAATTACGGTATATCTTGTTTTGCGAATTGAGGCAGATGGCCTTAGTCGTACTCCGGATAATCCATAAAATATAACATGTCTGGCATGTGTTTCTCCCTCTCCGAGTAGTAATTTTTACAAAAAAACAATTAGTATCAACCCGTTATTACTCGTGCCTCTGGATTAATGCTTAAAGCTCCGTCCCGGTTATAAATTATCCCAGGATAATCGTGAGCAAAGTCCTGCACTCAACAACGTATTGTTTTCCCTTTGGATATATAGCTCGCGATCCTCTGTTCCGTTACTTAAAAAAATATAATCGAAGGTATAAATCTTTTGCGTGAAGATTTCATTGTAATTGTGATGCATGATACGACCGGCTGTGTAAATCACGCGAGGTGCCGACATTAGAGTTGTTGCCGTTATACTTCATACGTGTTCCAGTTTGTTCGTTGAATCAATTAAAAAATTACTCTGCGAGAAAAAGACTCGTAAAGAGCACAAAGAGGAACAAAACAATCATAAACTAACGGCCTGTAAAAGCATATTGAATTCAAAAAACCCCAGTTTAATACATTTTACAAAAATTAGGAGATTAAAAGCTTTTTGCAGCGACGGTGTTTATGCAAATTTTTGAACTTTATGCAAACCTAGAGGATCGTTTATTTTGTAAGTGTTTCATTGAAGACCTTTTGCTCTAGATATTTAAACGTCTTCCTCCGTGAGAGAGTGAATTTTTGCTTTAATTGATTTTATTTGTCTTAAGAAAGGAGCAGTGAGAGTGCTGAGAAGATGTTGACCTGAATCTACAGGCCGACGTTTAAATGAAAACACCAATCAAAGCTGGGTCGAATTAGCTAATTGGTTTCGAATTAAAATAAAAATACAATAATCTTGGATTTATAATTTTTTCTGCGAGGGGACGGATTTTGCCGTCAGCTCTCACTCTCACTTGAAAATCGCGAATACGAATCGATTTAGTGAAAAAAAAAATTATCGCGCGTTAAAAAGCTTCAAAACTAATTTAATATTAGCAATATTGGTTATTTATAATCTAAAAAATATATTTTATCAAAGTTACGTAATTGAGAAATAACAATGCTTCCTATACGTCAAATCCAAAAAAGCGAATTATTGGTAGTATCTTTGTTTGGTTGGAGTAGGAGTTGTAAGAAAATTAGGTCCTTGGCTGATCCTTAAACTTTAACCAGGTAGTGCACAGCAATGAAAAATGGAATGGCTTTTCCATGAAACAAACACGAGAATAAGTGAATATTCGAAGGGTATAGCTGATGTGGGTGCGTTTATTTTCCTTAATTAAGGAAGGATCAGGTTTCCATGACAGATGATTGGGTATTCTCAAGAAAAACATATTTACTTAAAGGGAGAACAAAATGACATAGTGGAATATTAAGAATAGAGATGGGCTTAGAATGCTGCAATGCGGGACACGTACTTCAATAGGAATATACAGCAGTATATGACAGATTTAAGTATTAAAAAAATAACTAACTAAAAGGAATCATAATATGATTTTTATGTATTTTAAAGGTCGGTGCCTCAAGATACTTTAGGTGTATATTTCTATATCACGTAGATTTTTTAATTACTAAAAAATTAATCATATCTTTTTCAATCATCCGATATCGTCAAAATTCAAATTTGACAGTATTTGTAAAGTAATAGAACAATTTAATATTGTATACTACTATTCAGATACCGTGGGTGCGGTCTGGTCTGATGTAGGTTTCAGAAAAAAGTTTTATTTGTCGTACCAACGTTTCGATCTTTATTGAGATCATCTTCAGGACTCAAAGTGGTTTTCTGCAGTGTAATTGTGCCATTCTTGGCGTGTAGGGTTGAGAGTGCACGCAATAACGGCTCAATTACACAGAAGGCGCTGATGATGATCTCAATAAAGATCGAAACGTTGCCACGATAAAGAAAACGTTGCTATGAAACCTACATCACACCACACCGCACCTCACGATATCTGAATAATTATCGATTAACGGTCACTGATCTCTACACATGTATACTATTGAGGGTCGTCGAATATATGTTTATTATGTTTTTTATTTCTATTTGAAGGTTCTCGAGGAATATCGACTACCCTGGGGAGATAAATGTGATCAGATTTGTACGTTTGTATTATGAATGTAATTTATTAGCGTGAAAGGAAAGGGATTTCTTAACCCTGCCGCGAAAGAAAAAACAGGCCCATAATCCTCCTAAATTATATATATTAGAAGCTTGATTATTTGGTAATTTGGAAAAAAAAATCCTATGTATTCCCATGTCACCGTAGTTTTCCAAGTAATAATTCTAAATTCATATGGTTTTCGTTTCTCTTTAATGCGTGATCTTTGGGTTTCATTGTGTTTTGGAAAGGAAAGAGTTAAAATATGTAAGGTATGCCCGTGAAGAATTGGTTGTTAAGGAAACGGCTTTACACAAGTGCGAAGCGTAATTTAAAAGGTCCCTCTATTCCTGAATCATCCTGACTGAATCATTGACGCGAGCTTTTAAGCTGAGTTGATACGAACTTTCTTGTGTAATATTAATTTTGATTAAAATACAATAAATCGGAAAAACATTACAAAAAAATTGTAAATCATCAACAGTTTAAATAATTACTAGCTTATGTTTACCATGTTATGAACTATTATGTAAATACATTATTTTGTTGATAAAATGAAAGAGATAGTTCAATTTTAGGTAAGTTGATTAAAAAAATATTTATTCTTGTTTTTTCACGTTAGAGAAAAATCTTTAGAAACTAAAATACAAGAGTGTGTGAAAAATAGAACAAATCATCCCTAACCATCTTTATTTCGCCATAATGTCAACAATTTTTTTTTTTTTTGTGTATGAAGTGGCTTAATAAATAAAAATTTATAACATAGTTGTAAAAGTAATTTGTTATTATTCCTTCCTGCTTTCCATAAATATAAATACTTGGCCCAGATAGAACGAGTTGTAAAAATTAACAATGCTTTTTTTATGTGTGGTGATTACAACCACTTTGAGTGGGTAGAAATACTTTGATTGAGTATAAAAATTTTTTTGCACTGTATAAATTCACTTTTTTCCACATAGTACATGATTTGTTAAATTTAAACAATTTTTGTCTCCCAGGCTCTGAAGATGACCTCAATAAAGACCGAAACGTTGGCACGATAACGGAAACGTTTTTCTGAAACCTACATCACACCAGACCGCATCTCATGATTTGTCTTTTTTTTTATTGTAATGAAATAATATTAATTTAGAAAAACAGATTGAGAAACGTACGTTGAGTGAAGAAAGGTATGAGAGTATAAACTTTTGTATGACACGACTGAATTTTTAAAATTAATAGTTATTCAGATATCGTGAGATGCGGTCTGGTGTGATGTAGGTTTCAGAAAAACCGTTTTCTTTATCGTGCCAACGTTTCGATCTTTTATTGAGATCATCTTCAGGGCCTGGGATTTAGAAACATAGTTTACAAAATCTATTCGCAGAATCCCATAATCTTCGTTCTTCTCGTGTAGAAATGTGTAGAGATTAGTGACCGTTAATGGATAATTTTTCAGATATCGTGAGATGCGGTCTGGTGTGATGTAGGTATCAGGTAAATCTACCTGATATTGGCACGATAGAGGAAATGTTTTCCTGAAACCTACATCACACAAGACCGCATCTCACGATTTCTGATTAATTATCGATTAACAGTCACTAATCTCTACACACTTTTAAAATTAAATATTTCTGTTTTCATAAATCTGAGAAAATCAATCTTTGGAGGTCAAGCATGTATGAATGTACACGTTGTTTTTTGTATCAGACTTAAATTCTAAAATTATTAATAAAATTTTTTATTTTCGTAAGTATATTTAATACCCTGTTATATGAAAAATATAATATTTAGTTCTACTTTTGATCAATCATGGCAATAATCTAGCGTGATATAGGTTTAAGAATTTATTTTAAAAAAATTATATTTAAATATATGAAAATATATTTTACAAAAAAAAATTTAAATTTTTAAATTCTTTGTAAAGCGAAGTGTTGTATCTAGCACGTTTAAAATTTTATTTATCAATTTTAGGGCGCGTATTCTTCTTAGTTCCCCATACTAATTAGAGTAGATAAATGGTAAAATTGTCTGAATGAATTAAAAATTTGAAAAAAAATCTGCCCGTAATACACCCAATTTATTTTAGTTACAAAAGGAACAGATTCGTAGGAACAAATTTAAAACCGTTTTGCACGGATGTAAAATAATTTTGTGCACGTTTCAATCGGGTAGGTTTTGTTTTTGTTATGCTATTATTTTGATTTTAAAAGCTGAGATCAAGAAAAATTTTTCTATACAAAAATTCTTCGATAGCAGGTGTTAATAATTTCACTGAATTTTTTTTTGTTGGATAAATAATAGTACTCAAGGTTTTAAAAGAAATGTCCAATTTTAATAAATTGTTGATCTAAATAAGGAAATTGACAGGACTTAAAACTGAATCCTGTGGTAACCTACATTAATAGTGAGTAGAGTAATATTTTCCCTTTCGAAATGATTCTATTGTAGTTACATACAACCTCGACCTACCGAAAGACGTAAAACAGGACTTTATTTTTAAATGGCTTTATTGGAACTTTATGACGATAAAACTGAATATTTCAATTTTGTATATCTTTCAACCATAAAATCGCTATCAGTTATTATATAACAGGAGAAAACATTTTTTTTTTAATGGCATAGCCCTGACACAAAATGGAAATTTTAATTTTATCGCTCAGGCACATTTAGTGAGAATATAATAGAAAATATAAATCGATCTTATCCTCATATATTCAAAGAGCTGAGTAAATTAATTTTAAAAACATCTAATCAAAATAGTTTAACATTTAAAAAAAAATTATAATTTATATATTTTTTATAAAGATTTGCCGTTGGCTCTTATTTATCGTATATTATGTTGTATATTTATTTAAAATATTATATTCCATAAGTAATTATTTTTAATTTAAGAAATTGTATTGAAGTAATCACAATGGATATCTTAAAGCATTGATATTTACAGTTTTTATTGTTAATTATTTTTAATCTGGAGACGTGCTTAAATAAAATCCTTTTTAAAAAGATAGTTCCTACTTACAGTAAGTTGTTTTTCAACGGTCCGGATTTCGAGCCATTTAGCTCTTCATCAGGTTGAAGGACATCCACAACCACGTCTATCGACATGCATTGCCAACGTGAACCCGCCCACACCTCCGCCAACGCGACCTTCCAAGTAACAGCTGATTTTTTAAATGGCGCTCAATTTGAACGAGCGAAACGCGGAAATTATAACACAAATATTTCGTTAGTAAATAGATTTTTACTCAAAAAACAACGAAACAACGGGTCAAGAAATGTTTATTGATAGCTTGCTAGCTAAATCAGCTGTTGTCCTTCACCCTGATGATGTGCTAAAAGGCTCGAAATCCTAACTTTGAAAAACAACTTATTGTGAATAGGAGCTATCTTTTTAAACGGGATTGAACCCCACACTCACCCCATCATTGATCATTTCTATTAATTTGCTTAAATAAATACTTATAGATATAAAAAGTTGTAAAAAAAAGTATTTAGTTACGGTTAATTCAAGAATATTTGGATACCGGTAAGGTGCGGTTTTATGTGATATAGGTTTAAAAAAAATTCTTTATCTTTTCGATCTTTATTTCGATCATCTTCAGAGCCTGGGATTTACGCACGTTGGATTATACAAACATCATATGCGATTATGAATTTATACATTGATGTACGAAATATAGAACTTAAAGTCTGTTTTTTGCGTGGATATGTTACGAGTGTAAGTAAAATGAAAATGTTTGTTTAAAATTGTTTGGTTTATGTGCGATTTTGAAGGAGTGGGGAAGGAATAGGGATAATTTTTAGTTGTAAAAAAATAAATAAAATCTGTTGTATCGTATACTTTAAATATGATATGAACTTTGCTTTAAACGTTTTATTCTTTCGAGCCAGAAGTTTAGTTGATGATCATCTGGATCTATGATATCATTATTTTGCAATGAATTTTAGATTTTCCTTTATAAATAAACTGGACTTTTTTCAACCTTCGATGATAAAATATGTAGTGTTATCTTTGATATTTATTAATTGGCAACAACTTCGATTTTTTAGAAAATTATAGTTAATATTTTGTATTTTTGTTACTGTTATCGTTTGTGTGTTAAATTTAAAGAAAAATGTTTATCCTACGCTGATATTTTTTGTAGGGGTGAATTTCGATTACCTGTTTGAGACCCGATTCGATTAGGGAACTGAAACCACTCTCCTCTTGCATCGGGTATTTAATCCTCACTTTGTAATGGGGCACAGCAGGTCACAGGACACTGGGTTTTGTACATAAGCGTTGTATAAAAATAAATTTAAAAAAAGAAGAAGCACTCGTTTCCACGGGGTCTTCTCACGGCTAAGCCGGCTCGTCTACTGACTGGGGAGAGGCTTCTTCGCCGGCTCCCTCCACCGACGTCGGGGTTTTTAGAGAGTCGACGGCTCACCGGGCCTCCGCCCTTCTCGTCTCTTTCACCGGCACGCGTATCGCGTTTATTTCACCGAGGGAAGATCGCACGCGGGCCCGGCCGGGGATCTGGCGAGCCTTTCACGCCGTTTCGTCTGATCAGGGGAATCCGAATAAATCCGGTGCGACACGGCGAGACTACCCTCACCCCGCTTTCTTTCCCTTGCCTTTTTCGGCGGGGGTTACCCATCAAACCCACATGGTGCACCGTCGCCCATCGAATTAGAGATTTCACGCTAAATTCCGTTAACATCTTCCATAAATTATGAAAATGAGATAGAAACAAAATTATTACACTAGTGATTTCTAAAAATAAATATACGTATATATTACAATTTTAATGAAAAAAGAAATTTATTTACAAAACAAATTCGGACCGTGGGTACATTTTTCTTGCACGATTCACGACCTCCTATGATAAATATAAAACCTATATGTATGAGAAAGTTCGACAGATGCTTCATTCAACACCTCAAATGCAACAAAAAATTTCGTATGAAACATTATTTATACGTTGATTGTTTTCTTAGTTTAAAGTTGGCTTTTATAACTTCCAAAATTCTTTTATCTAATAAAAAAGGAAAAAAAACAAAAAAAAACAATCTTTCTGACTTGGTTGTCTTTTTGTTTGACTATTATGTTGATTTTTTTTATTAGGTTAAAGTTGCGTTTTATAACTTTTGAAGTTAACTTTAATCTGATAAAAAAGGACTAAAAAAAATCAACTTCATATTTCTGGCTTGGTTGCTGTTTTGTTTGATTTTATGTTAATTTTTTTTTTCTTTTCCTTTTTTTATTAGGTTAAAGTTGGGTTTTTCAGTCAGCAACAAAATATCTACACTAAAAAAGACATAAAAAAAAAACAATACAGAAGTTGTAACCTAATAAAACAGGATACGAAAAAGAAAAAGTTTACGTAAAAATAAAATAAACTACACAAAAAGAGGTAACAAAAACAGTGAACCACCAAAGCAGAAATAATACGTTGATTTGTGTGTGTGTATTTCGTTAAATTAAAGTAGGGTTTTACAGCTTCTGAAGTTATCTTTAATCTAATAAAAAGAACAAAGAAAAATTGAACGTGATAATTCTGGCCTCGTTTTTGTTATGTTTGAGTTTTACGTTAATTTTTTCTTTTTTTTATTAGGTTAAAGTTGAATATTATAACTTCTGAAGTTACCTGTAATCTCATAAAAAAAGGACAAAAAATCAACGTAATCTTTCTGGCTTGCTTGCTGTTTTGTTTGATTTTTTATGTTAATGTTTTTCTTTTGCTTTTTTATTAGATTAAGTTCAATTTTATAACTTTTGAAGTTAACTTTAATCTAATAAAAAAGGACCAAAAAAATCAACTTTATATTTCTGACTTGGTTGTTTTGTTGGATTTTTACGTTGATTTTTTTTTCTTTTTATTAGGTTAAACTTGAACGTTATAACTTTTGAAGTAACCTGTAATGTAATAAAAGGGACAAAAAAATCAACGAAATCTTTCTGGCTTGCTTGCTGTTTTGTTGAATTTATACGTTGATTTTTTTCTTTAGGTTAAAGTTGGCGTTTATAACTTCCGAAATTGTTTTATATAATAAGAAAGGCAAAAAAATCAACATAATCTTTCTGACTTGGTTGTTGTTTTGTTTGATTTTTACGTTAATTTATTTTTATTAGGTTGGGTTTTATAACTTGTGTTTTTTTGTGTGTATTTAGTATAGAATTGTCCGAAATATTCAATCGCCTTTTAACTTGATTGTTTCTGCAACTTAAATGAGCTTTTCCTCGCTCCGCCTTGAATAATTTCCAACGAAGGTCGATTTAGCAGAGCTACTAGTGCAATTGGCGGGGTTGTTTTCATTTTGATGCTAACTCTGCCGATTTTTATAGGCGGCGTGATTTTTGGGCAGTATGTTTTTGCCGAGTTCCACCAGAATTAGTGAGCCTTCTGTTCTGCCTTACAGTCAATCGGCCATTTTTGATTTACTTTACTTATCAATGGAATTGTTTAAAATTTCTGTTAACTGTTGTAATCTGAAACTAATGGCTGGCACTTAAAAAAAATGTAATCTTTCGTCAACGACTGACCGCAATTAATTACGACCGTTTTCACATACTCATTGTTCCCTTGTGGATAAAGGGACTTTTTTCAAAAGCTCTCACTTCTTTGGGAACTGAAAATTTTCGTTTTCTAATTTTTGATTATAATTAACGTCTACTTTTGCCATAGTATCACGAACAGTAGAAGTTGCTTGGCCAACCCCTTTTTCACAATATCGTAAATTCCATACCGCTAAAGAAAAAGTGAATTTGAGGTCTACCTCTGAGTCAAAAGGAAGGAGGAACGCCTGCCAAACCCGGCAACATTTCAGACCGTCCGATTCAACACGTGACTGATGACTCTTATGTAAAACTTATGTGTGCAACCAATTAGGGAGAAAAAAATTGTGCAAATTGTTTAATATGCTTTGGCCGCGAAGGTCAGAATCGTTTACACCGATTACACGCTATTTGCACTGTTTCGAGAGTTTGCTAATTTATTTTACGATAGATTTGTCTTGCAAAAGTTTTGCAATACGGCCCAGCTCTACGATAGAGGTAAATTACGCATATAAAACGTGCGTATATACATTTGCAAACAATGCGACGAGGAATAGTTTACAATAATCTAATTATTATTAATTTTCATGACTACTCTCGAGAACCAGGGGCGTTCTGAACAAACGGGACATGCAAGAGAAACTCGGCTCCGTTCTCTAAACAGTGGGCCAATTAAAGAAGTTTAATTAAAACCTTTTTTCAACGGATTATAATCTTACAATTTTAGCCGGTCGTTCGTCACGTTGACGAGCTTAAGCAGGTGCGAACAATCCCTAAAATTCAAAAAATATATATTGAAACAGTCTTGAGAATACAAATAAAAATAATGTTTTTAGATGTACTCAGTGTACGTTCACATTGAAAAAACAATCATGCGCTCCACTGCACATCAACAACAAATCTATGTCAACTTTCATTTAAATCTTAAGTGTTTGGTAAAAAGAAAGGATACTACGATGCGGGGTTTGTACTCCCTAGGTACTGCAGCCTTCTGGCTTATTGTACCTTCCTAGTTCCTTAGTTTAGTCAATAGACTCAATCCTTTTCCTCAGCAGTATCAAATCATTGGCTGTTATTGCTGCAATGTGGTTCTCGAGTCTTTTTCATACGTTAGATTGAACCTCCATTGAGCCGTTGATTCGCATTCGAAGATGATATAAGCGGCTGTTTCCTTCTCTTCATTACATAATCTGCAAATGGGATCATTGTATATACCCATGTTCTTAGATGCCAGTGACTGGTTAGTAGTCCCACCACTCCTCTGAGTTTTGCCCTCTCCAATTGTAGTAGTATTTTTGCTAGTTTTGGTGAGGGTTGTTTCATCATAAGTTTACTATGTCTAGCACCACCAGAGTTTATCCACTTCTCTCTTTGTTTTGTTTGAATCCATTCTGAGATGGAGGATTCTATGTTTGTTTTGTTATTCCAAGGGTAGGTTCGAGGCCTATGTATGGTATTGAAGATCCTCCTCTGAGCAGTTTGTCTGCTTCGTCCTTTTTTCAGAATTCCCCTGTGCCCTGACACCCAAGATATTATCAGGTCGTTGGAGATTTTCGATTGATTGACTAGGTTTGATGTGATTCTTTTGCATGCCAATGCTTTAATAGCTGATTGGTTGTCTGATCTTATGAGGATTTTTTTTGTCTGTGTAACCTCTTTTAACACTTTCCAGGGCACAAGCATTGATGGCATGTATTTCTGCTTGAAAGGCCGAGATATGCTTCCCTAATGAGTTTGATTGCTCATATTTGGGCTTGTACAGAAAACGCCCGATCCGGTTCCTTTATTTGTTTTGGAGCCATCCGTACACCATATCATTGTATCCGATGCTCTTTTTCATAGTCTGTTGAGACTTTATAGAAAGTTGTGAAGATTGTTTCCAGGACCATGTAGTCAGTCCCCATTAAGTGCTTGGTGTATTATACCTAACATCGAGGCAACCAATCCTTCAAACAAAAGTCATCGGACAAATCCCAATCGGAAGGCGATATAGGCCCATGAAGGAGTCGGCCCGGGAAGGGCTACTACCGATAGGCATCTAAAACGCATGCCAGGACCCCGGCAGATTTCTTCACCAACAACCAAAATAATCTATTGCACAATTGAATGAAAAGCGCAAACAAAATTTACAGTTTAGCTTTGCAAATTCTTCTCGTGCATTATTGTGAAAATTTAAGTTCAAACTGTCTAAGACCTATGTTGCCTGTGGGGGAGACGTTTTTCGACAAAGACAAAACTTTCATGTTTCTAAAAAAAATTTAAGTGTGTTTTTAATATGTGCAATTTTGAAAAATCAGCACGATAAAAAGATAATGAATCGTTTGGTGGTTGGTTGGCAAGGTGGTTGCAATGGGAAACCCACTTGGAATACAAATCAGACCGGTTTGATATATGTCGCCAGTGCTAATGTTTGCATACCCGATGCATTTTCGGAATGGGTGGCTTGTCAATTTCATAAATTCCGGACTAATTTCTCTTTCCGGCAGATCTATAAAACTAGGGCTTGAAATGCGTCTAGGAGAGGCTAGCTTATCTCAAACGGGCATCGAGCTGTTTGCCCGTCTTTGGATCGTTAGCGAAGAAAGTTGTCAAGAGGCTGCTCGAGGGTGGAAGTTGGTTTTTGACTTTGTTAACGGGTCAAGAGAGACACCGGCGTCTGGCCTTGATTTGCCTCCACGCCCTTCGGCTATTTCACTTTCAACAGGCCAACTTATAGTTCTAACATATTATTATTAACCGACTGCCCATTTGTTTATTGGATGTAACTGACGTATTTGCCGGGCCAATTCAAAAACTGGAATCCCCGGGGGCTTTGGCAGTGACATTGGCCATGAGTTATTGAATTTCGTTTCACACGCTAACGAAAACATATTTGATTTATGGCATTTGTTACCTTTCTATTTCACGCATTCATACTTCACACATTTTCAACGAATTATTAACACTTCTGGTCCTTTTTCTTGGCATTTTCCTATCTTTTATTTTCATTTAAAATAGACTATTTCTATCATTCAATTAATTTTAAAAGAAACTATAGTCATATCAAAAAGAAAAGGAATTTCGGATAATTGATAAATAATGGGAGTAACAAGGATATAAACAGGGAGAGTAGGTTCTTAGCTCTCCGATGTCTGAAGAAGGCCAGAAACCGCACGCGTCAAGCAGACCAAAAACAGCGAGGATAGGCGGATCCCGAGACAAAATCCAAATGAATTATGAAGAAAAACAAGATAATCCAGACCAAAGAATTCACATCAAACTAAAATTGATCGTTCTTCCGGAGAAATGGAGTTGTTGTTCGGCTTCTCACCGTCTTCAGTAGGTCTTCTGATTTATTTGTTTATCCGGGTCACTTTTGTAAGTTAGTAGCACCCAGTTTGTAAGCAGTGTTCGTTCGCCTGTTAATCACACCTGCTTCACCGTAGACGAATAGGCGAATTAAAACGAAAAACTTTTTTTTTCATTTTTGGAGCCTTCACCATTTCTGGGTGTCAATGAAAAATTAAATTCAATACAAATTACAGCAAAATGCACACATTTTGAACGTTATAAGTTTAAAAGTTGATAAACCTTTTTTTAAACTACTGATTTGTGTTTATGACATAGTTACTACTGTTTGATTCTAACAAAATAGGGAAAAAATTGTTCAAGTTGCAACAAAAATGTGAAGCCATATGAGGCAGTAGTACGTAATTGAATTATACCTTCATATGGAGAAATACCGATCTAAAAGGAGTAAAACATTCTTGCCGTCCTTCTACACCTGATCATGGCCAAATACATAATTTGGTTTGAAAAAAAAAAACAACCTCATGCTCAAGATAATCACTAATTGCCTGAAACATTGTAGACGAATATTCTAACGCAATCCAACTTCTAAATTTTCCCTTTGTAAAAATAAATAAATAAATAAAAAAAGAAAGCGAAATACGTATCTTACATCCCGACAAATTTATTATACATTGTATCGTACAAAGAGCACAGCCTACACATCTGATCTTTTCTTTTTGCTTCCATGGGCTATCTTATTCTGATCATTGCAAAACAATATAAAACAAATCAAGATTAAATCAAAATGACTCCACTGCAGGACTGAAAAAAAACATTATGGAAGTAGGGCAAATAAGTTTGCCCGGAGGGATCAGATATATGTAAACTTAGCATCACATAAATTTATAATGCTCAAAAATAAATAATTAATATTCTTTTAACTAGTCATTTATTTCTTCCTTGCCTAATTTAGCAAATTTGGTAAAGCTTAGGTAATCCTAGTTAATGTTTAGGGCGAGAGCAGTGTACTTTCTTCAATTTTTCATTCAGCTTGTTGTCAACACTGATTCTTTTGCGCGTCAATCTAAAATCTCCATCATGGAATCTTCTTTATGCGACTATTATACATTTTATTGATTGTTATATTTGTCAAACTTAAATTTCTTCATATGAAGTTTATTATTTAACACTTTCTTGCCCGAAGTTGGTCCAGAGCCACGAGAAAATTAGGGCTGCCGGAGTGTTGTTCCTGCTTGTGTATTGGCAACACTGATTTATTTGGCGCCAATCTAAAATCTCCATCTTGGAATCTTCTTTATGCGACTATTGTATATTTTATTGAATTTTATATTTGTTAAACTTAAAATTCATCATATAAAGTTTATTATCTGACCGTTTCTTGTCCAGAGTTTGTTCAGAGCCACGACAAAATTAGGGCTGGCGGAATGTTGCTCCTGCTCTGGTACTGCCTGTGTATTGGCAACACTCATTTATTTGGCGCCAATCTAAACTCACGGGGGTTCCCGTAAACCTTTTAAACAAACTGCTAAAATTATTATTCCTCTAAAACTACGTTAGGCCATAAAGGGTTGATAAAATTTAAAATCAGAACCACGTGAAATTTGGTAACACAGCTACACAATATATTTGGTTTACATCATGTACGAAATGTTTTTGGGTATTCATAAAATCTTGAAACTGTACAAAGGCATGGACAATTTTAATTTTGGCTGACGTCAAAAGCGCTCAAGGACCCAATAATTATCTAGTGGTATAAAAGTTATACAAATTTTTTATAATTCAAAACGGCCTTCACATTCAACATTTTCGATTTGGTTTCACCAGCAGGCCGTTAAAAGAAAGAAAATTGACTCATAAAAGCAGAGGATCTTTTGAAATGGATTCTTTATTACGCACTTATCACACTACAATTAACAGATTTCAATAAAACGATAATACAAAGATGTGAAAATGAAACTTTTACGCCTCGTTAATTGACTCGGCGTATATAAATTGACCTATGACGAAATTGGCCATTTCGTTTATAATTGTTGAGTGAAATTTCCGTCCAGGTGTTGCACTGCTCGCTTATTCTTGGGAACGGGGTCAGTGATAGAACAATAAAGTTCGGAATGGTCGTGAGCTCGGGGTCTGCAACTATTGACACCGTCTTACCATACTCGTCGTTTTAAAAATTCGTTTAACTCGAAAGGGCTTTGTTATCCACTCTCTATGAAATACTTAGCTGGTATTAAGTCGCGAGCCTTATTTGAAGCTAAGTTATCGAATTCGAGAGGGGGGGGGAAGTCAAAATTAAATAAAATCAAAATATTAGAATATCGGGTTTTATTTTTAAATCTCGTACTATATTTCAGATTAAACGCGGAGCGTTGTAATCGCTGACCATTCTCTTATTATGTTCTGGCTGACAGGTAACTTTTTTGTTTATGAGCTATTTGGATTGTAAGAGTAAGGACTCTTGTGCAACCCTGGAAGAATCGTTCCACTGAAAGGC
Organism: Cimex hemipterus; assembly: GCA_039619505.1. Classification (NCBI taxonomy): domain Eukaryota; kingdom Metazoa; phylum Arthropoda; class Insecta; order Hemiptera; family Cimicidae; genus Cimex; species Cimex hemipterus. The sequence continues at coordinate 20,346,451 of CM077111.1, read as the reverse complement.
AAGGGTAAACTAAAACGCCGCTTATATTTAAACAGAACTGACGACCAACTGTGATTATTACCATCAAATTAGATTGAAATTGTGATATTAAGTATGAAAAGCCGAAATTGTTACCTTAAGTGAATCAAATCCAAATTTAAGGGATTAAAGGATTACACGCCACTTGAAATCCGAGGCTCAAGCGATTACGTGCAAACCGGTGCGCGGTTTTCTTGTAGCAAATTACTCGTAATTTGTAATTTAAACAATTTGAATGTAAAATTCCTTTATCTGGTTTGTGGGGTAATGATAATCGTTTCCGATCTTCAGACGGCCGTCATTAAACTCAAAATCATCCAAAATAGATTTAAACAACTCTTTACTCAAAGGGAACAGAAAATGAACTAACCATTTATAAAACATCAATTGTCACAAGGAGGCCTTATTAATATTAAAGATAATATAATTTTAATGAGAGGAAGCTGCACAGAATCTCAAATTTAATGGGTTCTTAATTTTTATTACTTTGATGATGATGAGAGGTGGGTAGTAAGTGGGAGTTTTCCCCAAGCACTGTAACTTTGATATATTGTACTTTTGTAGTTTCTTAGTTGTCTGTTGCTTTAATCCTTCTTTTAAGGAGTAATAGATCACTGAAAGTCATTGCTATCTTCACTGGGTTTTCTTTGTATCCCAGGTTAAGTCTCCATTGAGTGGTTGCTTCGCGTGGCTCGTTGTCCTTTTTATTGAATAATATACAAAGGGGTTTTAGTAACTGGGAGTAGCGTTGAGACCGAGTGAACCGTTGGCTCAGGTCCGGGGCCATGCGTCGGTTGTTTCCATAGTGGCTGAAGGTACTCGATTGCAGCAGTTTTTACCCTAGCTGTGTTGAGAAGGCTAATGCTGAGGCTTGTTGTCGACGATTTCCATTAGATTAATGAGACCTCGCTGAGGAGAAGTCGGACTGAAGACAGAGGGCAATGCTCATTCTTATATCCGAAAGGGCTCCAACTGGCTGCAGAGTGGATGGCGAGTCATTACATAAGCAGTAGTGGAATCTAACTTAACCTGGTAACTAAATGGCCATTGTCTCCATTGACTGTCATATTGTGATGTTCTGCAAGACGTCAGTGACCGTTAAATAGTCATATCAAACCACTGAGTTTAGCCCTCTCTAACTGTAGCACTGAGTAGGTGATCAATGATCTTCTGGTCCCTAGGATATGTCTCCATGAGAGGTTTTTCTATTTCCATTCCATTAACCTACAAACGATGCCATCATTAACTATACCGTTGTCGTGTAATTGCCTCAAAAGCCACTGACCAGTATATAGTCCTATGACTCCTTTGAGTTTAGCCGCTCTAACTGTCGCAGTGAGTATGCCAGAGTCTTGGTGAAGGTAGTTTTAACATAAGTTTAATGCCCATAGATTATCTACTTTTTCTTTTGCCTTTTATGCATCCATTATGTGATGTTGTTATTCCCAGAATAGTTTCAAGGGATATGGTAATGCAGATCATCGTCTGGTCAGGTGTGCATGCTTTTTCGTTACCGAAAATTTCCTTACGACCTTGTACGCAAGATGACATCAGGTTGTGGTTCTCCAGGTTTTAGAAATTTTGGATGTATTCATTGAACACTGATTACTTACTTTTAATATTTTACAAGAAGTTTCGAATTAAAGAAATATTTTAAATAAACAATTTGTTCATAAACATAAATAAGCATATCAATAGATATTTTGTAGACGGGTTTTACATTATGGAGAAATAAAGTTATTTGTCTTGATTTGAACTCTCCGACAGAGAATAAATACAAAGGTTGTTGGTTCATCCTGTATACAGAAGGATCCATTTGTTGGAAAACCTCCTGGGAAAACAGCAGACAGAGGCAATTTAACAAAAGGGCCGGCTGAAAAGGGTGAAAGTGTACTTCTCAAATATAAATCGTTTGGGTTAGATAAATAGACATGATCGGATTTTAGGCTTCCACTTTCGTTTGCTGATTGTTTTAACACTGGGTGAGAGAATTCCGCCGAGGGAAGCGGGACCGGTCCCTCAATAGGTCAGCAGTCCTTACCGTGGCCTAGCAATTTTTACTTTTATACCGAGACGTAGGATCTTTCTCCAACTTTCTTTGTTTGAAATTGTCACACCGAGATTGTAAACGGTTGTACAAGGTCATGAAGGAATTTCAGACGACGCAGACGACATCCTCGCTTAAAAGGGGCCTCGAAACACTCGTAGGGCCAAATATATTTTTTTGGCAAGAATTCTATAGCCACATTAAAAAAATAACTGGCAAATTTACTCTTTGAAAAGACTGCTAGCAAAACCAGCCCAATGGAGAAAGAAGAAAACTACTCTATATAATCAACCGATGATCAATGTCACCAAACATACAACAGAAATTGTGCTATCTAACTGCCCTACAATAACCTAATTGCTGTTAAAAACTAAGCTGGAAATCCGGTGAATTGGCCGCCAAGTAAATCAGTGTTGCCAATACAAAGGCAGAAGTAGAGCAGGAGGAGCAACACTGCTCCGGTTCTAAATTCGTGGGATTTCCCTGCTAACCTTAAACGAAATATTAAAGTTGGCATGGCTCTGAAGCAACTTTGTGCGAAAGACTTAAAATCATTTATACTTGGAAAATATAACAATCAATAAAAGGTGCAGAGTTGAAGATAAAAAGATTCCAAGTAAAGAGATTTTACATTGGCGCCTAAAAATCACTGCTGCCAATACAAGGGATGAAAAATTGAAGGAAAAATACCGCCATTTTAAAAAAATAAATGTTTGATAAGTTCTTGAATTTCGTCTCTACAGGAATTTAATTAAAAAACATAACTAACAAAAAAAAAGATGAAATTAATAATAAATTATCTTGATTATAATTGATGACAGCCTTTAATAGTATAATTTTTTAATACAAAAATAGTTAATAACCTAAACTGAAAGCTAAGGAACTACCTACATTTAACACTACCTTCGTCAAGCTTTTGAGAAATTATCAATTTAATTAGGACTCTGAAACTTCTATTATTTCAGTTCGAGACAGATTTAATTTTCTATTCTATTAGAGACTGAAGGGAGTAAGTTGAAGAATGTATAATACTTTTAGCTCGATGTCAGGTGAAATTGAGCCCAGAATCTTTACAGCCGGTAGGCTTTCTCGGGAGATAATTTTTCAAGGATAGACTAGTCTTTTGAATGGGTCACGTGTGCCTTTATCGATGACATTCGATGAAGTTCGAAAGCCGATATCTTTGCCATTTGAGCCCACTCGATGACGAGAGATTTTTTTTTTATTCACTTTCACGGAGTTCTGTTTATTCTACCGTTCGATGGACGAAAATCTATTCGAAAATTGTTTGTTGTGAAATGTGGTCGAAAGTCATACACCGTCTGTTCACCTTCACCTTAATACGTTGCATTCCATAAAAGACGATGTTTTCCAACCGGCCCGAGGCTAATCCGCCGAACTCGTCAAAACTCACCGGGCACTCCGCGACTGCCGGATTAACGTTGTCGGGCGATTAGTACGGTCCGAGCTGGCCTTTAATCTTTCACTGGACTTCCAAGCCGGCGAATTCGCAAAAATCGATTCTCAGCTTATTTACAACGGGTTTGCGTGCGCGTACTGGGTCATGTGAGTCACTCGTTCTCCCAATGATTCAACGCCAACAAACTTCATTAAATGAGAGGCCTATTTGGCCATATTAGATCGGTACAATAAATACTATCAGTACGCTAAGATGAACTATTACAATTTTTTTGGCTTAAATGTAATGCTCTAAATTTATCTACAAGAGTTGTTCTAATTGTTCCAAGCATAAGCCATAATTTACTATTAGAAAAAAACCAACCTTTGGATGTCTTAATTCGATCCTCCACCAAGGATCGTGTCTTTCTTCGGAAGAGAAAAATCGTTGACATTAAGCGTATTTAAAAACGCGCCATGCATTATGAGTAAAGAAACATAAATGATCGAAGCCTGGTTAGTAAGAAAGGTGATAAATGAAAAGTTGGAGGCTATCAGTCACTGCCCTGTTCTTTCGAGGGACTGGAGATGGCTGACATTTGACGCAAAAAATCACAACAAAACTTCCAAAGCCAAGGGAATGTTTTGGTAATGTAAAAGCAGGTACATTGGTCAGAGGACGATCTATCTCTTTATTTTTAAGCAGGTGCATCGAGTGATTTCGTCGTCTTAATATCGCCCCAGGGTTGTTATTATTGATGTGGTGACTGGTTAATAAATCACCGTGGTTAAATCGGTCCCAACTTACTCAAATATTTAACTAGTTACTTCATTTAATTCAATTAAACCTTTCAATAAGTAATAATTTAAAAAAATAAGACATCACGTAATTTACTGTAGTAATTAACAAATTGGGGGGCGTCGGTGGCCGCAAGGTTTCGTCCTTGACACGGCGCTCATCACTGTAAGGTAAAGGTCCCGGGTTCGAAAGCAGGGTTGCTGGATTCGAACCCGACATACACAAATGGGCTTTTTTTATGGTTTATATGACCTGTTGCAAACCATCGTTTTACAAAAAAAGTTTCTTTATAAGACCATTTTATTGTGGAAATAAACATCCTTAAGGACACACATACTATTTAGGGCAGTTTCGGCATGATTCTTTCTTAGGCCCTTCACATTTCCTGAACTGCATGAACGGTTTACCTACACCGGTGTAGCTTTCTTTTGTTAACGATACATCATACAAAATCCTATAGTCTCAACAGTTTACAAATAAGAAGAAGAATTCAGGAGAACATCCGTAGGCAGATGGCTCGAAAAAACAAGAAGGAAGCGAATCAGGCATTTTATGTACAATATCAAAACATAAGGATTCAAATCCATCAGGAACTACATCTCACTCTTCCAAGCTGAAATACCATAGATAATCTTCGCAGGACCTTACGAAGAATTTACACTGGCAAAAAAATTCTTCGCGGCATCGGATAGCCAAGCGGCTTTTAAAGCTAAGTATGTGAAAAAAATCACATGGACGATAAAATGGCTATCAGGCCACAAGGAAATTTAGGGTAACGAAAAAAGAGGAGGGATTGCCGGACCATATAGGATCTGAACCTATTCTTGGGACAGCAAAACCAGACATAAAATCCTAAATCGTAGAATGGCTCTAAAAAAGACAAAGTGGATAAACCATACAGGTGTTACAAAATTTAAATCTATGCTAAACAACCCTCACCGACTCACTGCTACAGATAGAGAAGGTGGTGGGGGTTATTTCTCGGTCACTGGCATCTCATAAAACATCTACATAGCATGTGTGTATTCAGTGATGGCCCCATTTGTACATTATTCAATAAGAAGGAGAAAACAACCACGCGAAGCAACACTCAATGGACCTGAGATACATAGAAAACCCGAGGAATGGTAGCAACGACTCTCAATGACCTATAGTACTCCTTAAAAAAGGTTTAAATCGACAGACTCAATAAGGAACTAGAAAAGTACCATAAGCTTTCAATGCTTGAGGAAAAAACTTCCTAGTATCCTACATCATCATCAAGGATAAATGAAAGTTAATTTAATTTTTTACAAGATCTAAACACAAATGAGTTTTCCTTGACTCAGATGATACAAAGCCATTACGAAAAGACTTCGATGGGTTAGCTCCAGAAAACAAAATTCTAGGCGCTGGCCTAATTTTTTTTCCATTTCTTTTTTCTCGGCATCTAAGAACATCATCGGTAACCCGCAAAAGGCTATTAATTACAGCCGATTGTCGGGCTTTTGATGTAAAAGTCGAATAATCCGATAATCAACGGTTTCTAGGAGAATCCAGAGTTTCTCTTGGAGAGGGAAGCTTCAGAGGTAATAATAAAAAAAAAGAATAAATGAAGCGTCTTTAACTAAACTACAGCCCTCGAGCGGACAATAGTTCAATAAAATTCCACTTAATGCCTCTCAAAAACGAAAGTCAATTTCTATCCTTCTCGACTTTCATGCAAGACCGACCATTAATAGTCAACTCTGCCGGCATTTTTATAATAAATTAATTTAAAACCACACAGTTTAATAGGAAAGGTAGCCCTTTCATTCATTGTTCTTCACAAAGGCATGCTGAAGAAACGGGACACGCGAGAGAAACTTCGCTACAATCCAGCGGGGAACACGCCCGACGCAACGCGACGCGACGTGATCCGAGCCCACCCGACGTCAATCCAAAGTCCAATTTTCCATAACATGGTGTTACCCCATGCACATATACGCGCTACCCTACTCTACGTATACGCGACGCGGCAAGTTGTTTCCACTTTCCAGATTTTCGTCGAGTACTAGAAAATAAATGAATCGGACAGTCATATTTTTATTTCAAACTCTATGTATTTTTGTCGTTATGTTTATTACAACATGACTACTTTAATGTAAGCCATATTAAACGAGAGGAAAATTCCGTGAGTTTTTATAAAAATTGTGTTACTTTAATGGTTTGGCAGAACATTTATCAAATACAGAAGTGCTATTATTGATAGAATGAATTTTATTACAGTTTATTACACGGTTTTGCTCAGAAAATTGAGCTAACCATTTATTACACTGTTTTGTTCATAAAATTTAACTAACAGTTTATTACACGGATTTCATGGTTTTACTCACAAAATTTATCGAACAATTTATTACACTGTTTGGCTCATAAAATTTAACTGGCAATTTATTACACGGTTATGAGCATAAAATTGAACTAACAGTTTATTACACGGATTTCACGGTTTTACT
>CM077111.1:20323618-20339705 GCA_039619505.1 Cimex hemipterus | reverse complement strand
TTTTACTCACAAAATTTAACGAACAATTTATTATACGGTTTTACTCACAAAATTTAACGATCAATTTATTACACGGCTCTGCTCATAAAATTGAACTACCCATTTATTAAACTGTTTTGCTCATAAAATTTGAACGACAATTTATTACATGGCTATACTCATAAAATTGAACTTACAATTTATTTTACTATTTGGCTCATATTAATGCATTAAGAGCAAAGGGGGCTTGGGATTGTGATACTGATTTGTGATACACGCTGTGTGATTGTCCGTGGTGTGAGCTTGACGAACAGCTGTCACACCCTACCAAAAGGAGGCAAACCGTCGGGTCACGCCGCGTTGCGTTGAGTTGCGTGTGCTCCCCGCTTAAACGTCGGGTAATTGATACAGAGAAATAAATAATTATTTAATCATTTTATCGAGGCCGAAAGTCATAAATAGGTTTTGAGTCATATAGTGAATATCATCGTTAGTTATTTTTTGGAGACCAATTTTGAATTTGAAGTGGGTCTAAATTAATTTTGAAGTTGTTCAAAATAATTTCCAAACATAAAAATACGTCACTTAATTAAAATCGTTTACGCCAACTGTAAAGTTACACTGTGCCCAGTCAACCCATGTTTGTAGCAGATGTTGCATCCCAGTTTATAAAAAGTAAACAAATCCCATTAAAAGTTGAATTTTCCCCCGATGTCCCGGGCTCTCGCTCACCCATGAACGTGCTCCGCCCTCGGGCTGCGATAAAAGTTGACTTCATGGAGTTTTTATGCCGGTATTAATTTGGAATTCGACTTTAAAAGGAAAAATTAGAATTACTTTCAACTTGACATCTGTGACACCGTGAACTTTCCAATTCTTAGTATCGTTTAACTAAAGACATAATTATATATTCCATAGACATTTATGCCTTGGGATGGAAAATGTTCAAATAAAATGTTGGATTTCCTTAGCAGACTCGATAGCAACAATCTTTATACGTCTTACTTTGAACAGATTGAAAAATTGGGTTGAAGAAAATAATAAATTAGGTCAGTTCCAAGCGAGTTCCATAGCATTTTTAGCCTGCTAAATATTGTAAAGATCTAAACAGAAAGAACACGTACAAAACTTGTTGTTTGTTTGTTGATTTTAAATCCGCTTTGGAGTCTCCCGAAAGAAAAGCATTATTTTATAAATTGTTCAGTTTAGGTACATCAATGGAACTGATTAGAGGTAATTGTACAGTATAGACAGACGGAATCATCAGTGTGAATAAAGGGTGGCATTACACAACTGCCAAACATTAAAACAGGGTTGCGCTCTCCCTCTTTATTTATTTATTTGTTTTGGTAACAGGGGGATGACTCTCTGCTCTGAGCAGTCATATTACAATATTTAAAATTACGAAATGCAAATCGTACTGTTTTCTTTTATTACATTTTTTTTAAACTTCGTATACCATCATTCCACAGTTTCACTACAAAAACTGAAATCCTACAGAAATTGACAACAACTGGATACATTCCGAAAACGACAGTCTCCGATTTCGCGAAAAATGCTGAGCACGTTGGAAGACGATTAAACGACCGAAAAACATCTTGGCGCTGACACAATTCTCAAGAATTTTTTTTTTTTTTTTTTTTTTTTACCGTTGGACATCCACATGACTGAGAAGGCATCAAGAAATCTGATCCAACAAAAAATACCAAAAAGCACTCGGGGTTATCAATTGAGTGTGAAATCTTCTGTCAACACCTACGTGTAGTTAAAACTAGTACTAACATCTATGAAAAGAAAAACAGTTATGACCCAAAATAAAATCCAAGATATTGAAGAATAAAATCCCTGGCTTCGCAGAGCAACGCTTGTTAGAGGCCATGTCCCATGATTGTTCGACAGAATTCATGACCGAAGATCCCTTCAACCTCTAAGTAATGGGTACCAGCACGAGCTACATGCGGTCGAGGATTATTGTGATGTTCCGGAAAAATGGAACAGAAGAACCACAATATAACCATCCATTTTATGATAACCAGTTCGGTATGGGCACTGGCTAGGCTTCAACTTCATACCAAAACTATCCTTGAAGCTTTTGAAGCCGAGTGTCTTCATACGAGACTGGTAAGCCGATCCCTCCTGTATAAAGAGATCCTTCCTTTTGTTCAAGAGTCCAAGCAAGATGCTATATTACGAAACGTAGCCTTTTCAGTCGACGGTTCTCGGGTAGATCCTGATGCCGGATGTCCAGAGACTGCCTACTCCAGACACTCAGCCTCAAGCAATCTGATGACCTTTTTAGAACTTACTCTTTTAGAATTAACTAGCTATCAAGGAAGCTGATAAATGACTGTAAGTGCGGTGTGCGATGTAACAATCGTCGACCTTCTCGGCCTCAACTTCCGTTCGTCCTAAACCAAAAAAGACCTTCGAGGATTTTACAGCGCAGCGTACCCACAAATTTTTGTACCTAGTTATCATGGAAAATAAATAAATACAAACGACAGGTTTATTTAATGTTGGAGTGATTTTTTTCTGTATTAAGGATGATAAAGATATAAGATTACACGATTTCTCACAGATCAATTAGTACATGTTGCCCAACAGTTTCTGACCGAATATTTTAGGTTGTAGCGATAAAAATGTCAATATTGACTTTTTTATTATGAACTATTCTGAAGTATTATTAAATTTTCAATAGGATAATATTTACGTTCTGGAAAATTCAATCGGTACGGAGTTTTCATTTGTGTAACGAAAAACTGATTTAGGAAAACTAAAACGAGTGTAATTTTTCTATTAAACTAATAAAAAGTTTGGAAAATTGTAAAAACTGGATTTTTGTATTTTTTTTCCTTCAAGTTGAATCTAATTCTTTGTCATGGAATAATAATAAAAGGTTTTGAAAATCTGCTAAAATGCAGAACTTCTGTCTGTTTTTTCCTTCAAGTCAAGTCAAATCTTCGTTATAGAGGAAACTAATAAAAAGTTTTCAAAATCTGTTAAAAAGCTGTATTTTCTTTTTTAAATTTTTTAATTCAAATCGATTCTAATTCTTCCTGATAGAGGAAACTAATAAAAAGTTTTCAAAATCTGTTAAAATTCTGTTGTTTTTATTTTCATTCAAGTCGATTCTAATTCTTCGTGATGGAGGAAACTAATAAAAAGTTCTCAAAATCTGTTAAAAAGCTGCATTTTTTAATTTTTTTTTTTTTAATTCAAGGCAATTCTAATTCTTACTGATAGAGGAAATTAATAAAAAGTTTTCAAAATCTGTTGAAAAGCTGTATTTTTTATTATTTTTTTTTTATTTATTGAAGGCAATTCTAATTCTTACTGATAGAGGAAACTAATAAAAAATTTCAAAATCTGTTGAAAAGCTGTATTTTTTTATTTTTTTTTTTATTTATTGAAGGCAATTCTAATTCTTACTGATAGAAGAAACTAATAAAAAGTTTTCAAAATCTGTAAAAAAGCTGTATATAAAAAAAAATATTCAAGTCGATTCTAATTCTTCGTGATGGAGGAAACTAATAAAGTTGTTCCAATTTTCTAAAACGCTTTTTCACGACAGGAAACTAATTAAATTAACAATCGAGGAAAATGCGGCGTAAAAAGAATGTCGAAATCGACTAGTTTTGCCTGTGGGTTGTCTACTTTTGAAAAAGGCTGACCTTTTCAATTTACTCGAACGACAAACTGTCAACATTTCAGGATAGGCAAACGTAGAAAGAGAGAAAGAAGTGGAAAGTGAGGATCGCATTGTCTGTTTATCAGCTTCACGACCTACATATAACCGGCGTGAACGAAATCAAGGAACAAACGGAATATTCTTTAGGATTCCACTTTGAACTCAATTAGTCAGAGAAACGTTCCTCCCATGAGAAATGGGCCAACGGAGAATTTTATACCGGCCCGATATAGAAAGTAAAACCGAATGGGATTTACAAACGAGCGCCTTCGGAATCCAAAGTAGGCTCGACTTTAGACGGAAAGGATAAGAAAAATTAATCGTCCGCATTGGGTAATTTGTCTCAAAAGGTGCCATGGGATGTAGTAATTTGCCGCTAATATCTCAAAAAGAGTTTCTCGCCCGAACACTCGGACTCGTGGAAGGCAGCTTCTTCACGTTATGTTCTTCAACCTGTCATATCTCCCTGTCCTATGAAATATTTGACCATACATTCTAGTCAAATCATAAGAGGGCTTATCCAATTTTGCTTCAAATAAGATTTTTTCTCTAAAAGCCATCTATTGTGAAAGCCAGCCAATATTGTTGTAAAATAGTATTTCAGACGAGATTCTTTTGATTAATCGTAACTATTAAATGATACATTTTCTCTATTCCAATTTGTACTAGAGTTAAGTTTATGATATTAGATGACAGACGTTTTAAGATACTAGTAGGTTAGGCAGAGGACCTAGTAGCAGTCATAAACGTCGAAGTCCATGTCACTCTATCAAATCATATGCAAACCGCCCTAAATATTGTAGGAAGATGGTGGGAAAAAGTAGGTTTAAACATAAACTCTAAGAAAACATATCTCACACCTTTCATAAGAAGAAGGAAGATAAATCTAGAAGCACCCACTATAAAAGATAAACTAGTTTTCTACAAAGAAATAAGTACCTATCTATAACACTTAAATGAAGGATCAAATGAGAAAACAAGTAGCTATCTACATTAAGTCAAGGATCTACTCTGCAACCAAAGATTATGCTGCAAAAATTGGGAGATAAGCAGGATGGTGTAGTGGCTAAACACCACAACCGTCAATTCCTAGCCACTTGTAGTATGATGGCTAGAATCACAAGGAGAAACAAAACGAACTACAAAGTGCACAAAGGTTAGCATACACAAGAAAAGAGCAATGCATACAGGCGCACTACAGCAATAGAAAACCCGCACCATGAAATATTTATACCATATCATATAGTAACCAAAAGATGGCTTTTAGCTGACAAGTTCCTGAGATACAAGGAAATAAAGCCAAATCTCAGGAGAGGCCATCACAAAATTCTGAACAAAATAAAATAAATGAGACGGCTATAACGGACAAAATGAGTGGAAACCAATTTTGACAAATTTTCAAAGCGGTCATAAATAGGATTTTGGATTTTTTAACTAAAAACCTGTCTAATCATTTTTTTTCGTAATGATATATTGCTATAATTTATAACATGGAGAAAAAAGAAATTTCAAAGGCCAACTTTTCACAGTCTTCATTAGTAAAACGACCCCATGTCACTACGGTCTAGAAAACATAATTGCATTAAATTTTACCTCGGCCGTTTGAAATCATATAATACGAGGATGTTTCTTTCTCTTTTTTTCTAACACACGCGTTGCGCTTCCATGTTCTACTTTGGTCAAATCGAGGTTAAAAAGATAATTTATCAATCCTATTAACTTTTTTTATTAAGTTTTGTCTGTTTAGAATCAATCTATGTTCATTAATTGGGATCAACCCGAACAAAGACAAAAAAACAGAGACATGAATGAAAATCAGGGCACATTGAAAATAGAGCGTCCGATTCGTATTTTCCCACAACCGCTTATAAATATGTAAAAAAAAATAATGAACTAGGAAAATCAGACCCAAAGTGACTTAATTCAACTAAAGGGAAAAGGATGCCAAATGATGATGTCTGTTATTATTTGAAAGAAAATGATAGCGACTCGGCAAGGCGTTGAAATTAGAAATAAATAAAAGACAGCCTAATTTGAAATTATCTTCAGAATATTCTTGGACAATCTAAATAAGAGATATTTACAAAAAATGAAATATTACAAGAAAAATTGTTATAAAGCTAACGTTTGTAAGAAAAGTAATATGGCTATAAAAAAGAGCGTTAAACCATAAAAGTGGATTATGTATTTCGTGATTTTTTTAAAAACATTTATTTCCGTTTATTTAAACATGTTCCATTTTGGTTGTGTGTTTGTTAATCATGCTATAAAATAATAATGTACTCTCAACACGACGCGCAAGAATGACACAGTTACACAGAAGACAACACTTTGAGCCCTGAAGATGATCTCAATAAAGATCGAAACGTTGGCACGACAGAGGAAATGTTTTTCTGAAACCTACATCACACCAGACCGCATCTCACAATATCTGAATAAAACGGTCACTAATCACCACACATTTCTACACGAGAAGAACGAAGAATATGGGAATCTATAAACAAATTTCAACTACATACGGACATTAAAGCCACAATAAATTTCAAACGAACCATCTTACACATAGAAAACACCACGGGCATCAAAAGCATCAAGACATGAACACAAAAATTCCACCAATCAAAACTCAGTGCCGCTAACATAATACCTATAGACGTTATGAAAGAATTTTACACACATCAAAAGATGGAACTTTCAACACGACACGCAAGAATGGCACAAGTACACAGAAGACAAACACTTTGAGCCCTGAAGATGATCTCAACAAACGCCGAAACGTTGGCACGATAAAGAAAATGCTTTTATGAAACCTACATCACACCAGAGGCATCTCACGATATCTGAATAATGTAATCAAATAATAATCGAAGTCAAATTAGCTCAAGTGGTTAGAGCAGCGGTGTGTCGAGCCGAAGGTCGTGGGTTCGAATTCCGCTCGTGACACTAACTTTTCATCTCAACCAAGAATTTACATAAAAAGAATAATTAATTGAAAGAAGTAATTTGGTCATTAGACCACTAAACATAATGGAATTATAAAATATAGTTGACGAAAATTGATTTGTATATTTTACATACTCTCAACACGACACGCAAGAATGGGACAATTTCACAGAAAAAAAAAACACTGCAAAAATTCACTTTTTCCCCTACACAATGTTTGCAAATCTGTTCACCCTGAAGATGATCTCAATAAAGATCGAAACGTTGGCAAGATAGAGAAAATGTTTTTCTGAAGCCTACATCACACCAGACCGCATCTCACGATATCTGAATGATTACATGGCAAAAAGGAGGGAAAATTCAAAAGTCACGGTTGAGATGGGGAGTAGATGTCCGAGGGGATCGAAGTCACGATAACTCAAGTGGTAGAGTCGCGGCGTATTTAGCCGAAAGTCGTGGGTTCGAATCCCGCTCGGGACACTGACTATTTTTATTTCAACCAATCTTTGTAGTAGCGTACTTTTTTTAATCTTAACCAATACCTTCCATAAATATCAATTAATTAAAAAATATTAATTGGTCATTCGTACTGTAATGGATTTTATATACAACTTATTTACAAGCTTTACAGTTAAGAAGTTACGTTACAACAAATTTTCCTTTTGGCCAATATCATAAATTGTATTCGGTTTTAGAAATTTTTTGGTTATTGATAAACTTTGATCAGTTTTAATATATTTTTATTGCAATCTACATAAGAATTGACGTAAAATAATATATTAACATAGTGGATTTAATTTAAGTCTAATGGAGACATAAAAATATTAAAAAACGGAAAATTTCAACTTTCAAATTTTTTTTTTGAGCGATACCCGAGACCTAAGCTTACGGACATGAAGCGGTGAATAAGAAACCGAAATTTTGGAGTGTAAAATTACCAAAAAAATTTGTCCCGAATCCGCGACCCGACCAACCCGGTCGTCCCCTTATCAGTTGGGTTGTAGGCTGTGCGGAAATTCAAAACGATAGCATCCTATTAGGCAAATTGAATTTTCCCAAGTCAAATTATCCATTAGCTGTAGCATGTCTCCTGTCGTGTTTCGGCAAATTAAAACCCCTCGAGGTGGGTAACACGAACAATGGTCTCAATTAATCGACATATAATTCAACATTCAAGTTAACATTGTATTTTACAAGAAGCTATCCATGTTAAATCCTGTTGTCAAATTTTCTTAAGTATCGCTTAACCACTTATGTTCTTGAAATGAGTCTATTTAGGTTTTTTATGAACGTGGGATCCAATCAGTTAAGATTTTTTTTTGGCATGGATATAATCTTGCTGTTCTGTCAAGGGAAATAGCTGTGATACGATGTTGCCTTGGCCCCTCACGGGAAGCGAGCAGGCATGGCACCCGACAAGACGAGAGAATATGGGTTTTTAAGAGAAATACGAAGCAAATATTGTATATATTAGGTATTATACAATTAATTAAAATTTTTAGTCGAGATAAAAAAAATCAATGGCACGAGCGAGATTCGAACCCACTTCTTCGGCTAGATAAGCTGCTGCGTACCACTTGACCTATCGCGACCTCGATCCACTCGGACATCAACTTCCCATCTCAACCTCACCTTTTGAGTTTTCCCTCCTTTTTTTGCCTGTCGTCTAATCGGATTGGATTCTCGACGACAAATGATATGGCCACGGAGAGCTTTAGAGAAGTATACTTCATTTTAAATTCATTAAATTCACTAATTTCGTGGTCCGCTTGGCCAATTAAAGCATTACAATTAATTAAGCTTTTGAGTTGAGATAAAACTGAGCCATGAAAAATGGCAAAAAAGAGGGAAAACTCGAAAGGTGAGGTTGAGATAGGAAGGTGATATCCGAGTGGATCAAGGTCACGACAGCTCATGTGGTAGAGCAGCGTCGTATCTAGCCGAAGATCGTGGGTTCGAATCCAGCTCGTGCCATTAACTTTTTTCATCTCAACTAAAAACCTTAATTAATTATAATGTATAGATTGGTCAAGCAGACCACGAAATTAGTGAATTATATATAATTATTGTACAGAACAACTTTTTTTTTTTTTGTTTGTTTGAGTGAATAGTAAGCGAACTTTCTACCCCATCAAAGTACGATGAAAAAAAAAAAAAAAATCAACACCTCAAATATCCATAGAAATGTTAAATGATGGGGTGAGTGTGGTGTTCAATACCTTCCAAAAGGATAGTTCCTACTCACAGTAAGTTGTTCTGCAACGATCCGGATTTCGAGCCTCTTAGCTCATCATCCTCATAGGATGAGCTAAGAGGCTCGAAATCCGGATCGTTGCAGAACAACTTACTGTGAGTAGGAACTATCCTTTTGGAAGGCCTCAAATATCCGTTTAGTCCGTAAATCCCTTGAGTCCGAATTGATTGGGACCGATCCATGTTTGGATCAGTCGAATAATGTAGAATCAAATAGTAAAACAGAACACGCCACGTACGTGTTCGTTCAAAAATGGACGATTTAAAAAACAATTAAATTTTAAAAAAGCTCGGGGAATAATTTAAATATTTCCTTTTGGCACCTACCACATCCAAGACAAATCTAACAAAATAAGGTCTACTTTTACAATAAATGCTCGACCCCCTTTGGATTCTGAGTCCAAAAATTGTGTTTTTTTAGTTACAATGTATTCAAATTGAGCTTTTTACTATTACAACAGCTGAACACTATTAACAAAAAAATCCTGCTCATGTTTTCAATATCAAAACTTGTTAGTATAGCTTTGAACATCTGACATGTGTTTATTTCATATTAGAATATTCATTTCTACCAAGAGGCAGTTTAATAACTAAAGATCACGTTTAGAAAAAAAAAGAAGATCGCTTCGCTGCGGCCCAACAGTAGAAATATAAAAGGTACTAAATGGAAAAAAAAACACATAGACAAAAACAATAATCCCGAGGGTTGCTCATCACATTAAATCCAAACGTGGGAAGGTGAAGGTAAGCTGATTGATGTGAGGGCGTGAACAAAGTGAACTGCCTTCTACTTAGCGCTTAGTGAAAGTTCAAAATGGAACCGTGTCGTTCGTCAATGGTATGCATACGGCGTTAACCGACTTGTGACAAATCGTTGGAAATATATCACGCTTGATCCACGCTGGTAATTAATACTGGGATATTAATTGTGTTTTACTTTGACGTCTTGTTCTGTGGATTTGTAAGTGGAGATAAATAAATACCTGCTCGGTTTCCGATTCCAAAGCCTTGATCCTCGCGATGTCTTTCAATTTGGCACGACGCTTTTCAGACAGTTCCTCTATTTTGTCTGCCGTTCCGATAACCTCGTTGTAAAGGCTTTCCAGAGCTTCCAGACCGCTTCTATATATTAAAAAAAAAAATTATATTAAAATTGTAAAACTTATAAGTTTAAGATGGTGGGTAAATAATGTTCCTACATTGCAATTCGAAACGTACAAATTTCAATTTTTCAATTCATAGGCTTTTACAAATATGACTCAACTACATATACAAACACAAACAGAAACATGATAACAAACATACCTCTAAATATTTAAATAATATATCCTTTTCATGACTTCTTAAATATAGTTTTCCCCATCCAATTGACTTAACTTCACATTAACGATTTTTAATTTTAAATTAATTATCAAAATTTTAAATTAAGGTTTTTTAATTTAAAATGAAATATTTTAATTTCAAACTAACTATTATTAAATAAAGTTAAAAAAAAGGGTTTATTCGAAATTAAAAAAAAGAGTTAATTTTGAAGTTAAAAACGGTTAAGTTGAAATTGAAAAAAGTGATATTAAAAAAGATAAATTTGAAGTTGAAAGGGGTTCATTGTTCGTTAAAAAAAGGCTTAGTTTACTGTTATTTGAAGCTAAAAAAAGATTTATCTGAAGGTGAAACGGTTAATTTGAAGTGGAAAAGGGTCCGCTTGAAATTTTAAAAAGTTAATTTGTATTTAAAAGGATAAATTTAAAGTTTATTCCATAATCATTCAAGTTAATTTTTAGTTCACAAATGTTCATCTGAAGAAATGTTGAAATTAAAAAAGGCTAATTTAAACATAAAAAGGTTAAATTTGAAATTGATTCAAGTCCTTTTTTTTAGTTAACAAGGTCCATTTTAACAAGTAATTTGTTGAAATTAAATGTTTATTACAAATGTTTATATAAAAGTTAATTTCAAGTTAAAAAAGTGCTGTTAAAAGGGTTAATTTGGACCAAGTTAACTGGATGTTACACAAACGGTCCGTTTGAAATTAAAAAGGGTTGCTTTACAGTTATATAAGAAATTTAAAAAGTTAACATTAAGTTGAATTTAAAAAGAGTGTACATGAAATTTAAGAAAGTTAATTCGAAGTTAAAAAGGTTAAATTTTAAGTTGATTCGTGTTTTTCATTCATCTTTTAGTTAACCAGTTTCATTTGAAGAAATGGTTTAATTGAAGTTACAAAAGGTTAATTTGAGTATGCAAAAGTATTTTTACATTAAAAACGGTTAATTTCAAGTTAAAAAAATGCACTTAAAGTGGGTAATTGGTAGTTAAAACGGTAAATTGGCTGTTACAATGGGTTAATTTAGAAAGGGTCCATTTTTAGTTTAAAAACTGGTTCATTTGAAGTTAAAAAGTTTGATTTGAAATTAAAAATGGCTAATTTGTAGTTAAAATGGTTAAACGGATGTTACAATGGGTTAATTTGATTAGATTTGAATTGGTTAATTCAACGTTTAAAAGGTTGAATTTGACGGAGAAAGCCATTTTAAAAAATCCAGGTTAAGATATGTTATTTAAATATGTATTTAGAGGCAAGTTTGTACCATCTCTAATCGTCATCATATTGTCCATGTAGTGTGAGTCATATTCTTTTTTTAAGTTAAAACAGAGACGAAAAAATCGTACGTATGTATAGTTTTAAATATGGGTGTTTGATGAAATATTTACAAATTTGTGGAAAAAATGTATAATTTGACTACAGAAATATTCAAGGTTAAACTGATTCCTTGAGATTGAAACCTGAGGAAAATTGAAGCGATGAAATTAAACATCCTTTAACAGGAAGTTGTCATGAACGTCATGAAGGAAAGGTATGATTGTATACCGTATATTTTTAGCGTTGTAATCGATTTTGTGAAATTACCTGACGTCCTCGCTGGCCGGGAGCCAAAGAGCTCTTTGCCTGAGAGCTTCCAGGACGGCGGGACCTCTCGTCCTCAGCCTGTTGAGGTCCGGGTCCGTGACCGCCCTGGCGAGGTTCCTCGCCTCTTGTACAGCCTGCATCCTCGTCAACTCGCCGGTAGACGGGAGATCCGCCATCACTTGGACCATCCTCCGCCCGTTTTCGGTGCACTTCTCTTTTAAGTCTTCGTACTCCTAAAAACGCGGAAACGTGAAAGTTGGATTTTTATGATATTTTCTAATAAGTGGTTGCGGACTTACTCTAAAAAACTCGCACCACTCGATGTGGTCGTGGTTCACGTCGCCCCCGCACGACGTCGGGATCTGGTCCGCCGGCAGGAACTCCTCCAAAGAACTTTTGCTATTCACAACTGTGTACTGGAAGAAAAAGAAACGTCAATTTTGATAATTGGAAAATCATGACGGTGAGGAGTCTTCGAAATTAGTGAATTGGACACTCGAGAGCATAATGAAAAAGACGAAAGCGACTCTCAAGAAGAAAGGTGTGCTCGACTGCGTGATTTCCGTTCCGACCCACTCGGCCTTTCGCGGAGGACTTCAGAACAAGAGACGAATCAGAAAGAAATATGAAGTAAAGTCGAAATAACATTGATTGAATTCCGGGGGTGGATAAACGCGTCGGAGACAGGAAGACAGAAGGAAAAATGGAAAAGCACCGTTTTTCCAATCCGAAAAATAGACAACAAAGAGAGATATCAGAGGTCACGCCCAAAATATTTTCCGGATTTACTATCACAGAAAGAAACATAGAGATTCTCAAAAATAGGAAGAACTGTGCAGTTTAATAAAGGCAATAATAAAAAGTACATTTTTCATGAACTATAACATTTCAAAACATTAGACAAATCTTATTAGTACTAATAATAGTATTTCATCTCCATGGCCATCTGGGTAAAGTAACCAGCAGTCAAATAACAGATTGTATGACAACCCTTCAGTCCAGTATTTTTGCCACAATATTTTTCATTACGGTATTAAATAAATACATGCCAATTTTATCACCTTTTTAATTCCAAATTAACTTTTTAACTTCAAATCAACGTTATTAATGTTTATTTACATTAACATTTTTAGCTTTAAATTAATCCTTTTTAATTTCTAATGAATTTATTTTACTTCAAACCACTCGCTTTTACTTCAATATAAGCGTTTTTAATTTTGAAATTAATGTTTAATCAAATTAACATTTTTAACTTCAAATTAAAACTCTTTAATTTTAAACGAATTTATTTTATTTCAAACCCACCATCTTTGACTTCAAACTTTGCCTTTTTAATTTCAAATTAACTTTCTATTCACATTAACATTTCTAGCTTTAAATTAACCCCTATTAATTTCAAATTAACGTTTACCCAATTCAACGTTTTTAGCTTCAAATTTAAACTTTTTAATTTCAAATTAACCCTATCTATAAAGCATTAAAGAAAAAAAAATAGAATGCACCATAAAAAATAAAAATCAAATTCCTGTATGTGCACCAGTTCTGCATATAAAATATTTGGTACGTAAAGCATGTAGTTCATATTTATAACAAAATGTCGAATTAATACAAGAATCAACGTTTTTATATTTAATTTTATGTTATTTTCAATTTTAATTTCAATTACTTTTCGTATGGTATTTTTTATGCTGAAAAAATTATCATATTAAGGTAATATGTCAGACTTTACTTAATACTTAATAGGTATAGAAGGTCAGAAGGACCATTTCTTTAAAAAAAAAATTAAATAATTTTAACCAACTATTAATATTA
Source organism: Cimex hemipterus (assembly GCA_039619505.1). Lineage (NCBI taxonomy): Eukaryota > Metazoa > Arthropoda > Insecta > Hemiptera > Cimicidae > Cimex > Cimex hemipterus. The sequence continues at coordinate 20,326,122 of CM077111.1, read as the reverse complement.
AGTGTAATTAATTTGCATATGATCTGATAAGCGCCCACATATTTTATGTTTAAACTAAATATTCTCAAATATATCGGAACTGTTTTTTAAGCTTTTTTATATATCAAATTAACCTATCTTAAATTAACCCGTTTTTTAAATCAATCAATCATACTGTGCATTTGAGAGAATGCATAATTGGGTTCTTAAAAAAATCCTTTAAATATAATAATAACATCCTTTTTGTAATTTGGGAAATGTAGAAAATCTTTTTTGAAGAAAATATCAAATTAAAAGAAACTCGTGTGTTGTCAAATTTGATTTGATATCATTTTCAACTTTAATTTTATTCAATTTTCATTCGGACTCTAATGAATTTTTTTTTCAAATAGACATTTCAATTTACGTGCTTTTTTTTGAAAAAAGGGCTCATTTTAAATTAAAAAGGTTAATTTGTCGGAAAACAGCTTTATTTCTAAATAAACCTGACCAGCATGTAAAATATGAAATATACAACACTACACTTATATTGTACATGGGAAATAAGAAGGTAAATAAAACAAACTTCAAGCGTTTTAGGTAAGAAAATTAATTTTTTGGATCTTTGGGGAATGCAATGTTTCACAATACCTAGTATTGTTGGAAATATGGAAATTTTAATCACGTTACTAGCATCGAAACGGTGGCAACTAATATTGAACATTGATTCTAAGTAAATGGATTGTTGATTTATCAGCCACCCATTTCGAGAGGGATGTATGAACTTGACTATTCAATTTTTTGTAATGTGTTATCCTTTGGGGATCTTACAGTTGTTACAATGTTTATAGACGACTGTATAAACAGATAAGCCTAAAACTGATTATTTATATTTTATAACCGTCTATAAAACTGGTCTGTAGTGAATGTTTATCCAACACGAGCTTTACAGCCTAGTACGCTTATCAAGCTCTGCGAGTCGGCATTTACGTCGCAGAGTCTGTAAGTGCCCCGTTATTATACTTTGAATGACATATCCTTCTTCCAATTTGTTTTGCGACTCTGCTATTACCGTTTGCCAAACGGGAGATTGCCGTACGCCTAATGAGGATGGATTGGCCGGGTTAAGAAGATGGTAATAGGCGCGTTTGACGGGCCTAAGGGTGGTTTTCACTTTCTCTGCATTCGATGTCCAAACGTACGAAAGTCCGGGACAAACGCCGCGAGACGTGACCGCCTTGGGCTGAATTAGATGTGAGAACAGACGGTACTTACAGAATCCTCGGTGTCAGGAGAAACCGTACAATGATAGATTCAAACACCTCCCCATCACACATACACTTTCGGCCACATCCAAACGGGCAAACATTAAAGGTAAAATACGACATTAATCATACACCACCAGCATTTTTGTCCGATTTCTGATACAATGGCACAACTCAACGTTTCATTTTCTAACAGCGACCTGCTTGTTTTCCATGCGTACATATTAATTATTCGATTCAGGCTTAATTCGCGAAATTTGGCCTTTGTCGCTTTCACATAGCGGCCTCGAGTTATAAATAAGAAAAGGTCTGAGAATCCTTAAAATCTTCCTGACCTCGCGAAGCTCTACATTAATACTCTACACTAATAATTAAAATTTGAATCACAAAATTAATAACGTCGCGAATTTCAGTTAATGTACGATATTGCCTAAACCTTCGGTAAAGATCAGCAAGGCGATTTCCGCCTTGACGCCTCCCATCATTCACGCAAATAAATACCCGCATCAACAAAAAAAATAGTGCAGTAAAATTCACTATCTTAAATTAGCCTAATTGTTTCATCAAGTCTATATGTACTTGATATTCCACGAGATCGTGATCATACGTACTTAACCAATCACGCAAGTAAATACTTTCACACAATCGGATAGCCAACAGGTTTGTGATATTAAACCCCCAAGCAAGCTGCAGTGTAAATTTAAAATTATTCGTTTTTTTCTGGGTACTCGATTTCCTATAACAGACTCCAAAATAACCACTCACGCAAATATATACATACACACAATTGGATAGTCAACAGGGTTTTTGATATTACGCCAATGACTACTCGCCTACTACGCAAATATACGTAAAACTTAACAAGTATGTAAAAAACATATCCTATTTCTAATTTTTTAAATATATTGTAGTTTTCTCCATCAAGTCCATTTTTTAACTTCAAATTAATTTTTTTTTTTTAAATTTCACATTAACCTTTTTACATTTAAATTAACATTTTTTTGAACTTCAAGTCAAATAAGTAAAGTTTAAACGTACACTTCTTAGCTTCAATTAACCTTGTATAAGTGGTTGGTTTAATTTCAAGTTAAAAAGGGCTCATTTAAAAATTAAAAAAAAAAGCATAATTTGAAGTTAACAATGGTTAATTTGAAGTTGAAAAATGATCCATTTGAAATTTAAAAATGTTAATTTGTAGTTAAAAATGGTTTCGTTGAAACTTAAAAAGGTTAATTTGAAGTGAAAATTTAAAGAATTCGCAGTTGAAAATAGTTCATTTCA
>CM077111.1:20279345-20323608 GCA_039619505.1 Cimex hemipterus | reverse complement strand
TAGAAATGGTTTCTTTGAAATTTAAAAAGGTTAACTTGAAGTGAAAAATGCTTAAAGTGTAATTAAAAAAGGTTAATTTTCAATTAAAAAGTAAGAATTTGAAGTTAAAAAGAGTTCATTTGAGACTAAAAAGGTTAATTTGAAGTTAAAAATTGCCCATTTGAAATTTAAAAATGTTAATTTGTAGTTAACAATGCTTAACGCGTAATTTTCAGTTAAAAAAGTGTTATTTTGAATTAAAAAGGGATTATTTTAAGTTAAACGTTTGTTAATAGTTAAACAGGTTATTTGATGTTAAAAATGGTAAGTCAGAGTTGCATCAGGTGGCGTATCAATTCCTTCTTATAACGACTGCTAGTTGTTCAAATCTGCAGGCAGGATTCATCGTGTTCTCTCTCCGCGCTATTCCGTTCCGTTCTCTTTGTAAATATGTGCTTTACTGATGCTTGTCATAATGTCGTAACCGTGATTTTTCTTGGGAAAAGCATGGTGTGGCCCATCCGCAGACGAACAACGTGATTCTTTTTTGGTATTGTTTTGGATATTGTTTTTATGATAAGTTGTTATTCAAAATAATAAGTGTAAATCGATAATCATATTTTTAATTCTAGGAATATTTGGCAATCAAAATATATGAAAATTGATCGTTAGCGAAATAAAGATTAAAAATTTGTTCTTTTGCAGACGAAGTGGGTCAAAGTGAAAATGAAAATTATACGTGTTTTAAAAGCATCACTCTCGTGTTTCATGAAATATTGTTTTGAACATGGATAAATCAAGAAAGTTATGTTTGTATTATACGATAATCTATAAAATTTTACCTTAATTCCAGATCTGGGTAACTTTTTCTCTTCCTTTCTTTCTGAACTCGAGAAGACGACCATAGAAGATATTTTGACTTTCTGCTGCAAAAAGGATAAACGCTTATTTCGCAAATAAGACAGAGCTTTTAAAGATACACTTACGGATAGAAGAACGAGGGCGTAGTCTAAGTTCTCCAAGTACGATTCCGATACGACTAATATGCAGACTCCGTTTCTCGTCCTTTCGCACCTGTCAAAATGAGACGAATAATTAGGCCCAAATCGATGGATAGGGCAGGCGAATAAATCGTTCAAAAGGTTGCCATGTGGGCCCGATCCGGTGGAAAGCCGTTTAAGGCAGGATGGGTGGTTTTTGAGCTCAATTAATGCTCTAATCTTCTACAAATTATATGTTTGCCTTTTAAATTGATTCGAACCGGGCTTTTCCTTTTTCGACGGGCCTTTTTCAAACTTTCGTCCGAGTTCCCCTTTATTTCTTGTTTCAAATATTAAAGAATTTCCTATTTGTCTATATTTCAAATCGTAGAAATACGCCTCGGATACATTTCAAAACGTGGGAATAAGAGAGAGTTGTGCGGTCTTAGGGCAAACTGATTTATAGTGAGTCGTGAATCAATCCCGTAACTTAAACGACAATTCCTCTCCCGTCAACCCTCGGGATCATCCAGGATGGGCACAAATGAAATCGTTTCGCAGATCCGACATTGCCTAGTACTCAGGTTCCAGGGTATTTTGCCATTTCCTAGGTGAAACCTACACCATTCGGCTATCTGGTTTAGTCAAATATTAAAAGATTCTTTATTTCTGGTACCGAATTTTTGATCAAACAAGTCTCTTTTTTCGTCAGTACTGCACATACCATCTGTGTTTCTTTCTTACATTGGGGTTGAATAAATTTATTAGCGTAAATGAGTAGATTTAAAGGGCCCGATGGTGTAATATAGAGTAGCCCATCGACTCTCAATTAGACGTATTTTAAATTATATGTCATGTGTGATGAATGAAACCCCACCATCCTCAAGAGTGAATGAATGAAATGAAATAGAAAAGGGTGTATTTAAAACCGACCGAGAATGTTAATGCAATAGCTTTTTATTGATAACTTGATCCTTCACATCCTCGCCCTACGGTCGGTTACTTACTTCAGTAATCAGTATTTTATAGACGGTTACTTTAAGTAATCAGTACTTTATGGAATTTTATGGACGGTTACTTTAAGTAATCAGTACTTTATGGAATTTTATGTACGGTTACTTTAAGTAATCAGTACTTTATGCAATTTTATGGACGGTTACTTTACGTAATCAGTACTTTATGTACGGTTACTTTAAGTAATCAGTACTTTATGGAATTTTATGGACGGTTACTTTACGTAATCAGTACATTAAGTAATAGGGTGCCTATGGAAAATATTTTATCAGTCATTACCGTTTTCAATATAAAATAATTGGACAGTACAATAATTATTTTAAATTTTAAAAAATCACAAATTAAATGACGAAGCCTATATTTTTACATTTAATTTTAATTAATTTCCATCGATCTTAGAACAGCCAAATTATTTTATATTTTTAACAATAACAAATCAAATAATTTTAAACTACTGTAAGAATCCTGGAATTTTTGATTAACTAATTTCAACGTAAGCCTTTTTAATTTCAAAATAACCCTTTTAATTTTGAATGAATCCGTTTAAAATTATATTAACCTTTTTAGTTTTAACGTTAGAATTGATCTTTTATATCTTCAATTAAAGCCTTTTTTAACTTCAAAATATTTTTTTTCATATTCAAAATAAATATTTAAATTTCAACATAATCTTTTAACTTTCGATTATTAACCAACGAAATATAAATTTGAACAGCAAAATTTCTGATTGTAATTTGTATTAAAACAAAAATATTTTTATTTAAACAATTTTACAAATAATGTTATAAAAATTGAGAGAATTTTAAAAATAATTGGAAGATCATGTGTAAATTAATTATTATTAAAATTAAAAGTCATAAAAAGCTAAAATATGTACTTAGTAATTATGTTACAACTTTTAATTTTAATTATGTATAAGAACCCATTTTATCTGGTTATTTTTAAATTCTACAATTTAAAGGATTTTTATTTATTTCGATATTTAATTTTATGAAATTTGAATTAATGTTAACATGGCCTTTTAAGTGCCCAATTATTTTATATTTTTAAAAAATCGCAAATACATAGGCATTTTACTTTACAATATTAATTTCATACATTTCCGAAATTTATTAATGCTATTAATGCTAAAAAAGAATTGATTCGAAATTAAAAAGGGCTAATTTAAAGCAAAAGGGTTATTTGAAGTTAAGAAGCTTAATTTTAAATTGAAAACGTTAATTTGGAGTCAAAAGGTTAATCTGACTGAAAAAATTGCATTATTTTATCTCCTTCCGTTGCTCTTTAACAATTATGAAAGTTTGATAGTTATGATTTTTAACCTATTTCTTCTTCCTTCATCATTTTTACTAGAATTTTACTTTATCTTTACATCTCAGTTTATAAGTTTTTTTTCTGTTTGCATATCTTTCTAACCTTCTTTATCAAAATAAGGCTGATGCAAGATGTTACAAAACCCAAATGGCCTATTACACGGTTCCAAGAATCCAGTCAAAGATACAAAGTATAAAGGAAAACATAGCCCTGGGTAAAACAATGGAAAAGCGCAGAAAAAGGGCACCACACGGCAACATCCCCACCCCCACCCAACCACATAGAAATCTCCATTCAAAATAAAATTCCAACTAACCTAAACACTAAATGAACATGGCAAAAAATAAAGTCTTTAGCTTGGAAAATGGAAAGGGATCTCTGGTCAGTTCCGCCTAGCCAGATGCTGAATAATTAAGGAAATAATCCAGACTTCTGTAATTTGCATTGAGTTATAAAAAACAGGAAAAAAAATCTATCAATCTTAATCTATTTATCAATCAACTCCGTATTTTTGCGCTGTCACACACATTTGCTAACATAATTCACTATGAGAAATAAGGCCTCGTTCTTAATTTGAAGTCAAATCAGTGAATCGCATGTTAATACGCGCATCATATATTAAAAAATAATTGCTGTAATTAATCTAACGTTGTTATTGATAATTCTATAGATTAATTATTTGAATTCGATATATCAGCCAAAATGAAATATAGCCTCCCGAGAAAGCGAGCTAGTAAAATTATTCAACGGTAAAATATGTACAAGTCGAGTACAAGCTGAAATCTTGTAGAATTATAATAAATAAAGGGGATTTTTAATTATTTTTTTTGTATTCACGGCTGATAAAAAAAAGACTTTTCGTGTTCACCCCGAGAAAAATGATTAGAAAACGGCCGTGTTTCTCATTTATTCTTCGGTTGTTCAAAAATCCGTTCACGTCGTGTTCCTCTTATCAATCAGACGAAATATAGCTCTTCGAGAAAGTGGCAAAAAGGTAAAAGCAAGAGAAACAGTGTTTTGCAGTGGAATGGAACGAGCTGCTCATCAATCAGAGGCGTTTTTTTAAGAATCGGCTCAAATCTTATTTATTATTCGGATGAATTTTAACAAAAGCACACTTCCGAATCGCCCAGTGAAATTTTTCCCCTCCAATTTAACGAGGGAGAATTTGTTTTTTAAAAAAGGACACCCTGTTATTTACTCGGCAATATCGTTTCATTAATTTCTTCAAACTGACTCCAGGTGGATTCAACTGTTTCTAACAGTTTAGCTTGATATGAGAAACTAATAGTGAATATTTTAATTTTATTAACCAAAGCGATCCAGGTGCTGAGGGGCTTTGGCGCTGGGCCATCATCCGTCACCATCCGGGACGGATGTAACAATCGAAGCGAGAAGAGGCGGACCTCAATATAAAATTCGAAGGCTCGTAACGTGGAAGAGTGAAAACATAATTGTGACACATGAACATTTCTGGAGCGAAGCTGGGCATGTAGAGAAAACTTCGTAACTGAATGAACATTTTTTGTCTACGTATAAAATGCGTGCAACTACACCCTACATGATAATTGAACAGGGCCACGGAAATATTTGGGTCTTCGGTGGAAACAGGGAAGATTTTAGGGAATAAAACAAAACTTGATACTGACTGAATGCATTTATTAGCGCGAATGCGAGAGGCCAATGGCAGGGAAGGATATCGAACACCACGCTACTTGAGTGATAGAAAATTGAATCTAGTTTTAAAACCTGGGGAACTAAAATAATCTCATCTTTATCCTTTTTATACTTCCATTCAAATATGATAACTAATTCTACATAACAATAATTAGAAACAAAGCACAATAACATTATTTTCTGTTTTTTGAAGGAGCTGTTTTTCTTATTTAAATTGCGATATTGAGCATTGCAGTGCATTACCCCGCAATTTTTATTGTCTTCCATTTTATTTTTCCGCTCGGGCAGCCTCAAAAACTTCTGAAAAAAGAAACCGTGCAGGCACAACTCTTATGCAGACATTAGCAGGCATTCAATGGTAAAATAATTTGGGAAAAGGCCTAAATTTCATTGTAAATTCCAATAAATTTGTGAAAACTGAAAAGCGCTCTTCGAAAGAAACACTGGTAACCCAGTGAATCTCTCGAGAAATTATTTTTATTATTTAAATTTTTTTCTACGCTTTTTATTAACATATTAACGCCTATCTTTTTAACATGGAATATAAATAGTACGAAGCCATTTCTTTCAGACCTAATGCTTCTTTGCTAACTAAAAATATTGTATCGTGTAAACAATGTTCATTATTCGGTTTGAATTTCTTGACGTTTTTAAACAAATCCCCTTACATGTTATCACACAAGATAACCTAAAGGTTATTGACCTGGAAGAGTTGATTGTACCATTGCTGGAGAAGAGAGGGTGCACTAATCGAGAATGCAATATCAGCCGGGAAGAATAAAGAAACTTGTTATCCAATCGTAAAAAAAATCCCCCCGCGGCATCATCAAACGGCACTTATAGAATTTCTAATTATAAGGTTTGCACTGTCTTAAGATAATTTTCCCACAGATAATTTACTTGGCGATATTTACTTTCGTGGTATTTGGCAGAGGTAGTGCAAGAGCTTAGCAACATCTGACGGAGTCATCCTGTACCTCTCGACCTGTTCGCTTTCCACGACGATGACTGCTCTCTCCTGGCTATCGTGGCAACCTGAAACACCATCCACTCGATAATCATCACAATCAAATACGTACTAAAACATTAAACATTATTACGTATGTATTCGTAAAAAATAAAAACACAATTTGTATAATATTTACAACATCCGCTTCTTTATCTTTTAGTAGATTACTTTTAATAGAGAGATAATTTTTTTTTTGTATAACGAATATCTCGTCAGTAAGTAGTTACAAGGTTTTGTATTGTTTTGTCGGATGATCCATAAATTACACAACCCGTCATCATCATAGACGCACAGGAAGAAAGATTTTCATCCAAGTTTGTCGAAGTGTAAATCAAAGACATCATAAGATAAACAGTTATTCCGTTAAGCCTTCAATTTTGTTATTTCATTAAATGACTATTAGGCTTAAATTAATTTCCGAACCCATAACCGCATTAGGTAAAAGCACGACTGAAAATGACGAGAATTCGGTTTTAACTTTAAATTAATCTCGTGTAGAAATGTGTGGTAATTAGTGACCGTTAATCGATATTTATTTAGAAATCGTGAGATGCGGTCTTTCAAAAAATCATTTTCTTTATCGTGCCAACGTTTCGATCTTTATTGAGATCATCTTCAGGGCTCAAAGTGTTTGTCTTCTGTGCAATTGTGCCATTCTTGCATTTTGTGTTGAGAGTTGGCACTATAAAGAAAATGTTTTTCTGAAACCTACGTCACACCAGACCGCATCTCACGATTTCTAAATAAATTTAAATTAATCCTTTTTAAATTCCCTATGAAACGTTTTTTTTTTGAATTTTCAAATTCACTTTTCTTCATGTCAACTTAAATTTTTTCACTTCAAAATAACGCTTTTTAACTCCAAATAAATCATTTATTCCAATTAACATTTTTTAACTTCGAATTAACCCGTTTTAACTTCGTGTAAATCGTTTTTAATTTCAAATGAACACCTTTTAATTTCCTATGAAACTGGTTTTGTATTTTCAAAACAACCTTTCTTCATATCAATTTAATTTTTTTTACTTCAAATTAGCCTTTTTTACTTCAAATGAAACTTTTAAATTTTGAAAAAAAAATTAAAACTCAAAGTAACCCTTTTTGACATCAAATTAACCCATTTACCATTTTTAATTTCAAGATAACGCTTTTTAACTCCAAATAAACTTTTTTAACTTCCAATTAACCCGTTTTAACTTTAAATTAATCGTTTTTAATTTCAAATGAATTTTTCAACTTCAAATGAGCCATTTTTACATCATATGAAACTTTTAAATTTCAAAATATTTTTAAAACTCAAATTAACCTTTTTTGACATCAAATTAACCCTTTTTAAATTCGATTTAATCCTTCTTCGCTTCAAATTAATTTTGCTTTAACTTCAAATTGGCCGTTTTTAATTAAAAATGCACGAAAAACTGAGGAGTCAATTTGTCATATAATCATGCAAAGGGAATTTTTTACATATTTTCGCTTTTTGTTTAAATGTAAAATAACTGGTCTACAAAACATTGATTTTTTTTCTATTTCAAAAACAGTGTCGGATTAATAGAAAAAAATGATTTTCCGTCATATTTAATTAGATGTTACGTTACATTCAATTGTAATTAATTTTTATATTTTCATATCTAATGGCCCATTTATTTTATTTTTTTAAAAATCGCATATAATACGCTTGTATTTTACAGCATCTCATAACTTTTGTTAACGCTTAACGGAAGGGTTTAACTTAACTCAAAATTTAAAAAGGTACATTTGGAAATTAGGATAACTTTTTTTTCCAACTATTTCAACTAAGAGTTGTGTGAACCTCGGGCGGTTAATTTGCAAATATAAAAAGTTACGTTAAGTTAAAAAGGTCTAATTTACAGAAAAAGCTACACTATTAAATATTAAAGCAAATGTTTAACCATTAGTTAAAAATAAGTATTCATTATTTTAGTACTTAATTTTGTATTTTAATTTTAATTTACGTTCATGTGGTATTTTATACAAATATTTTAAAAAAATCTCAAATTGATAATATTAGAATCATTTGTTTTTATATTTATTTTAAATAACTTTTATCTATTTTTACTGGTTTAAAGGAAGGGTTAATTTGACATTTAAAAAGAGTTAATTTGTAGGTAAAATGAATTAATTTGAAGGAAAAGAAGCTGTATTATTTCAAAGTATCTTCAATTAGTGCTAATCAATTTTGAACAAATACAATACCTATGTATTATAATTTTATGTTATGCGGTAGCTAGAAGTTTATTTTAATTAATTTTGAAACCAGTGGTGGAATTCTATGATAGACAAGCGATAATAAATCCAGATGTTTTGAGTTTATAACTAACCAAACGGGCGTCGGTGGCCGCAACCGTTTATGGTTTGACAATGTAAGGTAGCGGTTCCGGGTTCGAATCCAACCTGACACACTTACAATTTTTTTTTTAATTCATAAAGTTCTTTAAAATAAAAAAAAAAGAACTAGATTGTTATACTTATGTTTGTTCTTTACTGAACTACATGGCAAAAAGGTATAGTTATGGCTGAACAAGTACCAATCTTCAAAATGAAACTTATAAGATTAACTGAAAAGCTTCATTAGTGGTAATAATTTTAATAGTTTTGTACAACTTTCCGAAATTTTATCATTCTGCCTTCAGCCCGCTTTGAAGATGTGAATAAATTTGACGAATGGGCTTACTCGAAAACTTTATTTTTTTAAATTCCGTTTCAACCTGACCGAGCATCCCAATCTTCAAGCTAATAAAAAAAACTTGTATTACCAAATACATCGATGAATACTTTCGTTTAGGAGCGGAGTCGAAGAAGGCCGATAAAACTGATAAAAGTGCCTCAGTGCACGACTAAAAGCGATATCGACCAGATCAAAATAGTTTTACTATTACAGCAACAGTGAAAGTTTCAACACGGACAATAGTATAATCGAATCCGTTTGACTCTAATTTAAAACTTGTAAATACAGAGATAGAGTTTTCCTCGTAGATATTTTCCTTATAGACATACATTTCGGCGGATACGCGTTGTTCGAGATCACAAATTTCCCAGGTTTATCAAGGAATATTTGCCGTTTGCGCTAACCGCGATTACTGTTTACCTACGGTAGAATAACAGCAGGATGCCTTTGCTAATGATCGTATCGCACGATGGTGAGTTATCCGACGACTCGCCGAGGCAGCGGTTTCTTCATCGAAACGGATTACGAAATTATTTTCTAAATGGAATTGGAATTGTAAATTCAGAATGGGTTATTCACCATTGTTCTCATCCCGATTTCAATATAGGGTTAAACTTTATAATTTCATACATAGGAAATGTAGAATTAATGAATATGTCATTTTATTCTGATTCATGTTATGTTTTCTTATTTACTATTGGCCTTCGTCATAGCATTAGCAAGGTGAAGAGGGCTGTATCGTTGATGATGATGAGCGAAATGATAATGGATAATAGAAAGCGATAGTTTTTATTCATGAAGCACTGCAATTGATTTAACTGGCTGAAGCTCTCTTGAAAAAGGCCATCAGATAATCAAGGGATAGAGAGGCGCTGAACGCAATTAATGTAAGAGTTCAAGCTATGAGAAGGTACAGGGAGGTATCCTGTAATGAAGAAACAGTACATCAACCACTCCGAGGGAGCAGCAATTAAAAGGATAATTATTGCCTCACCATGATTTCCATACCGACTGGGACCAAAATGCAATGCGACTGTTACACATGGTAAGATACGGCAGGGAACCTCGAGAACTAGCCCCTTCGTCTTCTAGGCAATGTTTCCATCTTTCCACAAAACCATTTCTGGTTTGGGGTTTATTTTACGTCCGACCCTACCCTTTCGGGTTTACCAGACGCCTAGGCGAAGCACCCCCGGGAGTCGGTAACTTCCAGTGTTTCCACCTTCAGCACCCCCCGGAGATGTACATAAGAGTAGCTCCACTTCCGGCTCCGGTTGGCCGGCACCCTCCAGCTAAGACGCGAGTTAATTGCAAACCACGATCACCACGAGTCCAACCTCAATTGGGGGCTACTTGGAATTGCCCCCTCCCGTGTTTCAATATTATTTTTAAAGTAGGACTGGTCGCCCAACCGTACCTGTTCTCACCCGTCGAGGGGTGAAGGTTCAGTAACCAAGGAAGCCCTTGCCAAAGCAATGGGGAGGGGGTTGAAGGGAAATAAGGATTAGGAAAGGAAAGTGAAGGTAGGATTGCCTTCATCATGTGTTACTCCTAGGCACCAGGGTTGATGGTAGGGCTTTGCCTAGGCCCATAGGGAAGTTACCCTACGGGAAACGTCTCCTGGGCAATTGAAGTTATTCCGGAAAAATGAAAAATGGTAATTAACCTAGGTATTCTTGGATTACCAATCATGAGCAGTAAATGTCACCAGCCGCCCCAGTTGTATACAGCCCCGTACTGCCCACGAAAAGAGCCAACATGTGCTAACTGCTCTGAGCCTCACAACACTAAAAATTGCCATGCGACGGATGAGCTGCGTATTAACTGTGCACGAGCCCAGACTAAGCATAAGCTGAGAAATGTGATGCACCTGCGAGCAAAATTAAGCTTAGCAGTATAACAGACTACAGGAGAATACACACCCTATGGACAGTTATCAGTTATAGTTCAGAGCAATCGACTCGATTCTTCTCCTAATATATAATAAGTATTGGCGTCATACAATTCCATTCGATGGGTTTTATTTATACCCCAGGTTATATCCCCATTGAGCATGACATGGAAGGATGTGTCTTTCACCTCATTACATAGTCTGCAAATGGTGTCAGCGTTTTATGTAGATATTTTCTCAGATGTCAGTGCCGCCTATCATTCTAGTTTAGCCGACTCTAATTGTAGCAATGAGTGTCAGTTTTGATGAGGGTTGTTTTAGCAATTTACTTTGTCCAGCGCCGCTAGAGTTTATCCACTTCGCCTTAGTTTCATTTGGATCCATTTTTTGATGGAAGATTCTGCGTTTGTTGTTTGTTACCTAGGTTCGGGCCTATATAGGGTCTGTATCTGCATACTGTGGCTACCACGTTTAGAGTTTTCCGCATACTTTCCTGTTTGAAGTCATTCTGTGGATTCTGTGCTTGATTTTGTTATCTCAAGAATTCACGGCTTCAGATCCTCCTCTGGCCAGGGTGATTTTTTTTACCACAAATTTCCTTGTGTCCTTTTACCCAAGATATGAGGTTGCAGTGTTCCCCAGATTTTTGAGGTTTTGCATGCGACTACTGACAATTTTTTGCCTGTGTAATCTCATTTCATGGTTTTGTAAAGGTTTTCTAAGGCACAAGCATCTATGATATGTATTTCAACTTGAAAGAGCGAGATGTACTTCCCTAAAAAATGTAATTGCTGATTTTTTTGCTTGTACATAAAAGCCTGATTCGGTTCTTCCATCTGGTTTTTGACCTTTCTGTAACCACATCATTGTACCTGATGTACTCCTAAATTCTTCCTTTCATTTTTAGCCTACTGAGACTTTATATGATGGTCGAGTACTAAATGTGTTTCATCAGTGCAGTTAAACCGTTACGTACAATACAAGAAAAGTGAAGGGCTTAGAATGGAGCCTTGTGGGTCCTCTGAACCTGCTCTAAATATTGTGTGTACTTAAGGATGTTTATTTAACAAGATGGTTAGACACTGAGACATCTCATTAATTCGTTCTCACCACAGGTTTTGCTCAAGTACATTACAATGCATGCTTAGTTATTGGTAATTATTTCTTAATGAAAGGGTTAATAGTTTAATGAGTTAACTAGTTAAGAGTTTCGGTAAGTGGGGTAGGAGACGGGGACCGATTTAGTCACGGTGATTTATTCAGTCACCACATCAGTAATAACAACCCTCGGGCCGATATTAAGACGACGCAACCTCTCGGCACACCTGCTCGAAATTAAAGAGCGTTTAGAAAACAATTTATTAATTCTCCTCGCCCAGTTCCTTTCGTACGCCGATAAAGGGAAATAATAACATATTCAAAAGGGCAAACCTCTCGGAATTTATGCCCTTCGCAATCTGCGGTAAGAAATTCCGAGGATTAATTTTAAATATTCAAAAGGAGCGTACGGAAGGAATAGTAGGGCTCCGTGCGGTCAATCCATCTTAGTGGAGTAATCCGGCAAAGTGCATCTCACACACGCGCCACCCTTCCTTTAACTGCCAGCGTCAAAGCAAATAAAATACAGAACGGAGGAAAAATAAAGACGGGTAAAACGTAAAAACAAATGATTCTTAATAAGTCACCCTGATGGATGAAGTTCGCCCGAAGGAGGAAAACATTTTAAGTACACGTCGGCCATTAGGTAAAAGGAATTCCTATCAATCAACTCAACTTTTTTCGGCTTTAAATGGACTCGGTGTAATATAATTTGTGACATAACGATTCTACTTAGAGGATGGAACAACTGAGTTTAGACTTCCACAGTACAACTTTACACCTGCATTTGTTTCCTTTTTCAAAACGAACGCAGCAATAAAATGTTTTTCTTTTCTATTCTGCCTCTTAAAGATGAATGCGCGTAGAAGTCCGTCAGTGTTGAAATTCCGGTGTAAGTCTTCATGTAACGAGTGAAATTTATTATTTTCGCATTTTCCGGCATGGGAGATATAAGTGGTGGTGAGGTCATGAAGGGTACGGTTTGGAAAATAAAACGGAGGGTTTATATTGATGTTGGTAGAATTGGCTTTCATATGGCTGGATTTGTTTAGTTCAGCCGGATATTTCTACACGGTAAACCATGTTAGTTTAAGCACTGTGATATTTTCTTTGCTGAGGTGTCCTTTTGATTTCCAGAGGGTTGGGAAGTGAAGAACAGGGATACATCGATAAGGCTATCTAGAATTCGAGGGATTGATCTTGCGTCGATTGTCATTTTTTTACGAGGATTTCAATAAAGTACACTTCACTAAAGCTCTCCGTCGCCATTTCAATTATCGTCGAGAATCCAAACAGATTACACGACATTTGATATATGGCAAAAGGAGGGAAAACTCGTAAGGTGAGGTTAAGATGGGGAGTTGATGTCCGAGTGGATCGAGGTCAGATAGCTCAGGTGGTAGAGCAGCGGAGCATCTAGCCGAAGGTTCGAATCCCTCTCGTGCCTTTAACTTTTTTTCATCTTAACTAAAAACCGTAATTAATTGTTATGTATTAATGGGTCGAGCGGACCACGAAAATAGTGAATTAAGAATTTCTATGTAAGGTTATTCGTTCAGATGAGTGATGGAGCATCTGAGTGGATCAGCCACGATAGTTCGTACGTTTAAAGAAGCAGCATATTGAGCCGAAGATCGTGGGTTCGAATCCCGCTCGTTACGCTAACATTTTAACATATTGTTAATTTAAAATTTGAATAACCCGTCATAACTCCGAATCCTTTGAAAAGGTCGAAACGTCAAGACGAATTCAATGACACGAGTTTCCCCCCAAAACAATTGTGCCGTCTCACTCTAGTTTAGCACATCTAAAAATAAATAAATAAATGTTATCTCGTTAATTGTAAAAGCAATTTTCTCAAAGCAAATTACTCAAAATACTACTCTATTAAAATGATTATGCACGATAATAAAACCAACTGTTAGCTCTGCTAATTGAAGTCGTTTGATAATTTATGGCCGGTTAACGAATGATAAGGAAATTTTATTTGCTTTGCATAGAACATCGACCTTATTTTTCCTTTCAATACAATGGAAAAGGCTCAGATAGCGAATTATTATTTTCTAAATGAAGATATTACAATGTTGCACGAAACTGTACGATCATGAGAAATTTCTGCCCTTGAAGAAGAGCTTTACAAATTTTCGAGAAGAAAGGCCAAATTAAAAGCAGCGGAAGCATCAAAACTGGGTTCGCGATTATACATTAATGATTTAAAATATGTTTAATTTAGCATTGATAAACAGATGTGAATAGTTCAATTTCTTCTTCGCCGGTCAGAAGTTACTTAGCAGTATATTTTTAAGCAGTGGACAAAGACAGCTGTGGACAGAACAAACAACAATTCCTGGGCGTTTGAAGTGGTTGAAACGGGAGGCCAATTACAGACCGGTGTAGCAATAAGGGGTTGTCCAATGGAGAGATGAGCCTTGTAAGGGTTTGCAAATTGCGATTAAGCTTAGCGGTACCCAGGCCGTCCGATCTCTTGGCACAACTGACAAAACGATCCTGTTGCACCATTTGTCCTGGCACTTTGAAATATACACGACGGCCGGTAGCGACGTCCGACAGAACGAAATACATCTTTACAACTGGTACAAGCCACCCTAGTTGGCCGTGAAGTGTCGGGCAGTTTGTCATCTTCGTGCACCGCCAGCAAACCGCACCCGCACATAGAAATCCGTCCTAATTTTAATAATAAACCGCTTCTTGAAAGAGCTTGAAGAAACCTTTGAATATCTCCAGTCGCCATATGGCCGCTGATAACGGCAGAGCTCGGAAAGACGATTTTTTAAGCGTCTGGACCGTTACGGCGCCATTTGGGGAGAACGTTTTAAATCATATTTGCCGATGACAGGACCGTGGGCTTTTTCTAATCGCAATATTTTCGACCTGTCGTCATATTTATCGCAACACGTTTAGTTATAGTATAGTTAATGTAATATACAAAAAATAACAGTTACTACTTTTATCGTGTTCCGAATGAAATGGCAAAAATGTCCAAGCAAACTTTTAAAAACGTTAACACTACGTTTTTCATCGGTCGTTTCCTGTCAAAAAGTATGCCAGCAGTAGCTTGCAATTAACGTGATATAACAGCACTGATGACCAACTTAAATTTCCCACAAATAGTTATTATTGTTAAAAGGCAGGCTTCGCAGGTTCACCGGTCCTTATCCATTATCTTGATTAACCGCTTCAGTCCTTTCTTCCCAGCACGAAATTCACTTTCAAAGCACCTACCGAGAATTAAATAGCTCTGGTTAAATATTTACGTTTGGTGCCACCTTTTTGTAAGTAATTACAACGGATATAAATAATTTATATCTTTTTTTTAAAAATCAAATTAACTTATTAACCCTTTCTTTGAATACTAAGCTCAAGTCGCGATCGTGTTTAAAGATGTTTAGGGATTTCTTTTTAGGAATCGTTGCCATATCATAGGGCGTGTTCGTGGGTTCGATTCCCACTGTCGTCCCTCGCTTTTTTTCTAGAATGAACCCACGGAAAATATAAATTTTGAAAAAATTTTAAAATGTACGGGAATTTCTTGTTAACTTCAAATTAACCCTTTGCAATTTCAAAAGACTTTTTCACTTCAAATTAACGTATTTAACTTCAAAATGACCCTTTTTAACTACAAATAAACTTTTTAATTTCAAAAAATTAAAGGGTTAAGTCATTCTTATCACTAACTCTTTTTAACTTCAAACTAACCCTTTTTAATTTCAAATGGCGTTTTTTCACTTCAAATTAACATATTTAACATTAAAAAAAAGCCCTTTTTAACTACAAATTTTTTTTTTTAACTTCAAAAGATTAAAAGGTTAATTCGTTCTTATGACTAACTCTTTCTAACTTCAAATTAACCCTTTGTAATTTCAAAAGACGTATTTAACTTCAAAATAACCCTTTTTAAATACAAAATAATACTTTTTATCTTCAAAAGATAAAATGGTTCTTTCGTTTTTCGTACTAGCGCCTTTTACAAGTAAAATTCTCATATAGTTATTTTTTTAATATAACAATATTTTCATTTTAATGAATGATCTTATAAGAGGCCAGTTATTCGATAATAATTTTAATGGTTTAAAATTAATTTTTAAATATACAAGAATTTTCCTTTACCTGCTTATATTTCATAACATCTCGTAATTTTCATAAAATCTTTTAAAGCATCAGACATTTTGAAAATTGGGTTTAGAAAAACGTTTATTCGACGTCAAAACTACAAATAAACAAGATAAATGTGAAAACATCTGCCAACTGTCTAAAGGTCTGGATATTTCCCAAACGCAAATCCAGCTCCCTTTTGATTCTGGATTGGTAATCGTTCTATTATTTTAAGAAAGTAAAACTAAACGAGGAGGCCGGCCAAAGTGGCTCGTTTTAACTTGATCCAACTCCCTATAAAACTTCAATTGTTTATATAAAAAATTAATTAAATAATTTCAACAGTACAAAACGGCTTTATGCAGTTTCATAAAATATGAGGATACCTATAAATTTTAAATTTATAAAAAAACAAATATGATAAATTTATTGTTTAAAGCATCAATCTGACCGATCTCAATCCGAGAGCTGTACTCTCACACGCTCCTTTCAAAAGAACAATATAACATTTTCAATACATTACAATGAATTAAGGTTTTTAGTTGAGATAGAAAAAAAGGTCAATGGTAAGAGCGGGATTCGAACCCACGATCTTCGGCTGCTCTACCACTTGAGCTATGTGACCTCCATACACTCGGACACCAACTTCCCATTTCAACCCCATCTGTTGAATTTTCCCTCCTTTTTGCCGTTTTAAATCACTTACCACGTCTAGTACCAGGTCTATCCTACCTAGAATGTCCTACCTTATTTTTATTCTTCACATTCAATTTGTCAAAATATAGTTACAGACCATGAAACGACGAGTAACTTGAGATTAAAATTAATCAAATTATCTTCAACTAATAGAAAATAACTTTAAAGATTTAATTACAATTATCTTACCTGGTAAGTATATTCCGGATAGGAGGTGTGTGTCTGGTATATCACTCAATTTTAAAGCAGGTACGAAAGTCATGTAGTCTTTTGCTGAAAAAAAAAGAAATATATTATTGCAATGGTTCGAGAAATTTTTAATCTAAGCTAGAAAAATATTAGCTGGCCAATTTTCTAACAGCTTGACAGCGTCAACCATGATCACTCGCACGTTTCTGATTTTATCAAAACACCAAAAAAAAACAGGAATCAGGGAACCAAGGGGATAAGTCAAACTGCCTATTATTAACGAAAACTTTTGAATGTTAAACACTGAACTTAGCTGAACTAAAATATTGATTGTGTTTGGTATGGAGGGGAGTTTCATTTTAACGCTTAGAAAAATCTGAAAGGTCGACGGACGTCAGTACTGAGGATGTTGAGCGAAGATTCTTTAGAAAAAGCACGTGTAACCTTTGTTTGCCTCGTGTGCTGTACACAAGGTGTACGGATCGGGCACTGTGTAAACCTGGGGGGGGGGGGTTGAGTATCCGGTGATGCTGCACTGTCAGTCGTGACGTTGCAACACGCTCTTTATTTGGTTACTCTGTAACAATAACGATAAAAAGCTTGTTTTTGACAGATGAAAATCGACCGTAAAAAAAGTGACCCTACAAATAAAACTCTTTAGCAAAATGGATGGGTCGGATAAAAGTTCAGAATTTTACGGCGGCGTCCGTATCTGCTTCTTCACTTTTCGAGGGCAAATGTATTTTAAAGATCTGTCCGAATAAGGATGGATGTTAGTAGAAAACGTGGGCGATGGTTTCGAAGGATTTTTGACTGATGTGATAGAAAATGGAGGTTAGAACTTAAATTATTAAGTCGGTAGTAACAGCAGAATTCTTTCAAACGGTTCATGTCGTTTGTTCAATTCTATAATTTTAATCATAAGGTGGTCGTATTGGCTGGGAAATGTACATAGTTTGAGAAAATTCGAAAGGTGATTCGGCGAAGGAGGAGGATCATAAGAATTTGTTTCCCTCGTTTGGCCATTTATTTGTAAACCGTTCTTCCAACTAAAGACATATTGATGTTTTGATGGCCACTGCTGTATCTGGCTTAGTTGAAAAACTAATTTTCTGAGGTGAACTCTATCGGAATGCAGTGTATACTGGATAGAGAATCAGACTAAGGACGTTGCCTTGTGAAACACCCGCTTCTGCATAGCCAATGTCCCGGTTCGTACTGAATGAAAGGATACATTGAGCTTCAGGAGCAAGCCCTAGTGCCACACTTGCCTAGGAAAGCACGTGAGCAGCATTGCTCCTCCTCGAGGATGTGACATTGGCACCGTTTGTCACCCAAATTAATAGGTTCTCAAGGTTTTCGCCGACCAAAGAGCATAAACAGTTAAGGTCTTGAATAAAGAATTTCTGGGGATTTGGAAATTTGGGAATGGGAATTGATAATTTCCATTATTTTGAGAAAAACGACTAAAAACAAAATTGTATGAGAGATTTCGGAGGATTTTTGTGGTGACCGGGTTCAAACTGGATTGTTTCACTGCGTGATAACTGATGATGAATTTGATCTCCGATAGAGTGATGTGTTTAGGAGTAGCAGAGAGTCGTAAAGAGTGCAGGTCCTGTTAGATGAGTTTCTTATGTCTTAACTCTGGGCGAGGTGTAAAGATGTTTACGCACGGGCGTAGAACGAAATAAATAAAGAAAGATAAAGAACGAGAGAGAGAGAGAGAGAGAGAGAGAGAGAGAGAGAGAGAGAGAGCGCTTGTACAATAAAGCGCCGTTTCAATCAGAAATACTAAGCCCGCATGACTTGGGAGTAATGCGGTCCGTTGTTTGTCTCTTTATTTAGCATTCCACTGTAGGAAGGTGGGATCGCAATTTATATTATACATGAGTTAAAACAAAAATTAAATATAAATACATACAATAAACAAGTTGAATAAAAGATAAATAAGTCGGACCATGTCATTATTTTTGTTCTAAATGCACGGTGACGTTTCTAATTGACATCAACATTTGCAAAATAAACAATTGATCTCGCCAGGTCCATCACGTCTGCGTGTTTGGTGTATGAATGTAATATTGATTACTGTTTAAATGTGGAAGAGTGATGGATGCTCCAATTAACCGAAACAATACACGGAAGGCACATATGCAGGCTGACTTTGAAATCAATAGCAAGGGCGATATGCTGATAGTTAGGCAATATATATAAAATAGAGGAGATATATAGACATAAAACACTCATTAAGAAGAAGATGAGGTGGTTATCAAATATAAACAAACGGTAAGAGAAAGAAAACAGACTAAATGACAACACCAAACTCACACTTTTATTTTTTAAATGTTCTCTCTTCCTGTATGTCTCTGTCTGTCTCTCTCTCTCACACACACTCTCTCTCTCTCCCCTCTCTCTCCGAAATGTATGTGCTTATTATAGATGTAACGATCCCATCTTACGGGCCGTCACAATTTGAAATTGCCGCGCTGCAGTTTTGATTGGAGATGTACAAGCGAGGCGATAAAGCCTAAGAAAAGGTGGGGCCGAGTATAGGCCGTAAAGAAAGTAAACAGTGTGAGAGACAGAGGTGATCTGCTCACTGTTGAAGACGCTGACATCCTTGTGCCTGAGAAATAGTAATTTTAAAAAAAGTACAACCAAACGTTCCAGTCTCCATGGGTAAGTCCTTTTCCTTAATCTAGGCTGTTTATAATTATTACTTTGTTAAAAAAAAAAAAAAAAAATTATTTCCAAAATTCGAAAACAAAGGTTTAATTTCATTTTTATTTAAATATCATTAATATCATTTAATTTCATTTTTATTTAAATATCATTAATATCACTTACAATTAACATCAGGATAATTTCATTTTTATTTAAATATCATTGATATCATTTGTAATTAACATAAGGAATATATTTGGTTTTAACAGTTGTCATTATTATAATTTGTTTATCCTTCATTTATCTTATTTCAAGCTTGTTACTTACTAATAATAAATTGTTCAAAAAAATTTAAAGGTATCTGGCAAAATATAGTCAGACCGATCGAGGGATTTCCTCTGGGACCTAGACAAAGTCTAGGTTGGGCCCATCCCTTCCTTAAAAAAAAGTGCAATTACTAGATAATTGTGACATAGATACATCTAATCAGTAAAAGCAAAAAACGATTTGAGGTTTGAAATTACAATTTTTTGGTCATTTTCGGTTTGAATATAATGCCGGTTAAAGCTGACTGAACATGGCACGAAGCCGAAATTCGTTTCATTGTCTTAAACAGCTAGGACGAGGAAGACAAAATGATAGAGAACCAATAAATTACGCGGTATTTTGGAGAACTAGAGGCCAAATTGACTGACCGTTGAAACCAACACATCTAATAAATGAAAAAGACAAAAACACGAACGAAAGGTTTGCCACTGCGCCGTTTTTCGGATTGTCGAGATTCCACTGAGTATGAAGTTGTATAATGAGAAATGCAAATGACTTAATATGTCTACTGAACAAAGCTGAGAGTTAAATGTTAAAAATCCATTTAACCATTTGTGTAACCCATATGCATATGTAACTTGATATAACTATTAATACAACTTAGTTACGGCATAAAATATCGATCCATCATCATATTAAACAGTTTATTAAGATAACAAGTCAGATAAAAAGGTAAATGGGTCAAAAAGTCATTCTTCCCGAATATAGCGGGCCACACTAACCGACTCGTTCTCCGCTTCTCCCACTTCCTAGATGAATAAATATTACAGCAAAACCAATACAGGAAAAAAGTTCCTAGTTTCGTAGAGGATAGAACCAACAGGAGGGTTCAAAGTTCAAAATTTATTTAGAATCGATTAACACCAGTGAATGCAAAATCATAACCGTGGATTTGTTTTATAACTGACACGTGAGACTTGAGAAACTAGTGGGTTTATTTCAAATATGAAATCAGGTCGAAACACATTGTACAAGTTTAAACTTTAAAGACTTTTCACAAAGGTACGAATTGCTAAATAACATGACTTGACCATTTTAACAGGAATCAAGTTACACGTTTTCGATGAGATCGTAATGATGATTACAAGAAAATTTACGAACAAAACTGTAGTCAACTGTCACTGCTGAACACAATGATTCTCAAACTCGGTTTGCAGAACACATGCTGCATTTATTGCATAACAATAACCATTGACCATATAATTAGAAAGTTTTTTGTAACTATATTATTGTCCAAAAATTTTATAATAAAACGACGGCCCTATTTAATGATTTAATGAACGATGGATTAATTTAATCGAACTCGGTTCAAGGCAATTTTGAAAACTCCTATTTTTGAGATGAACTCGTTTTAATACAAATAGAAAAAAAACCGAACTCGGTTCAAGGCAAAGTGAAAAATGCCAATTTTTCAGTTGAACTAGGTTCAAGAAAAATGGCAAACGACTAATATTTCTGTTGAACTAGGTTCAAGTAAAATGGCAAACGGCTAGTATTTATGTTGGACTAGGTTCAATACAAATTGACAAATGTTAATTTTTCTGTTGAACTAGGTTAAACACAAATGGAAAACCGCAAATATTTCTGTTGAAGTTGTTCCAATACAAATTGAAAAATGCCAAGGTTAAGTCTTTGACACGGCGCTCATCACTGTGAGGTAAAAGTCGCGAGTACGACATACTTACAAATGGGCTTTTTTTTAAAAAAAAAAACCCGGCACCCTGAGGGTTTATATGACCTCTGCTGTTGCGAACCCTCGTAAAAAAAGCCAATTATCCTTTGAACTCGGTTCAAGATATATAAAAAACGCCAGTTTTTGAGATCGAGTAGGTTAGAAAGATATCAATTTTCGCGGTGAACTAGGGTCGTGATGAACTGAACCTCTTTTAGAATTGAACTGGGTTCATGAAAAATAAAAAACGCCAAATTTTTGAGATTAACTACGTTGGAGATGAACCAATTTTGAGTTGAACTAGGTTCAATACAAGTTGAAAAACGTCAATATTTCAGCTGAACTAAGTTCATTACATGAAAAACGTCAATATTTCAGTTGAACTAGGTTTAAGGCAAATAGAAAAACGCTAATATCTCTGTTGAACTAGGTTCAAGGCAAATTAAAAATGCCAATTTCTCTGTTAACTAAGTTTAAGACAAATTGAAAAATGCCAATTAGTCGGTGAATTCGGTTCAAGACATATAAAAAAACGCTAATTTTGAGATTACCTAGGTTGGAGACGAATCCATTTTTAAGCTGAACTAGGTTTGTTTGGGTAAAATTGAACCAATTTTAGTGTTCAAATACGGTTCATGACAAATTGAAAAACGCAAATTTTTGTGTTGACCTCATTTCAGAACGGACCTGAGTTTAAACAGAATTTGTAGGATTTATCTTGCACCAATTTTTTCGAATGTTTCGAACAGAGAATATAATCAGCAGGAGAAAAAATCCCAGATTAGAAAGGACAATAGAGTTGGTACAAGTCTATAATATTATTCAAATTATGAGTATTGAGAGATATGAAGCTTAGCTACTCAAAATATTTATTTACGCAAATTTACATTCCGCTGAACTATGATGCTTTCATGATAGACAGACGTAAGATTTGTAGTACAAAATGGTGCATAAGAAAAATTCCCTGGGTTTAAATAATTCATTTTGGCGAATCGCATAATGGAACATGTTGTGAATACACGTAGAACAGCTCAACTGCTTAATTTTGATTTTTCTTTGAATTTTCGCAGTAGAGAATAATGAAGAGTTGAAAGGTTTCTTGATACGATAAGGTGTTTTACACAAGTGTGTTTTATAAAAGCATTAAGGTTGGTGGAAAAAAAACGCTGTATGATCCTAATAATAAAAAGGGATAACCACTGGTTTTAAGCGTCATTTAGGATGTGAAACCCGAAAATGGTTTCGATTTGAATACTGGAACACATCTTTTCGAAGTACGCCCAAATGGGAAAAAAGTTACACAACATAAGTTGTTGTGTTAAATGTGTAGGCAGATAATGAGCGGCTTCGCCCTTCCAAAACCGCTCTCGATACTTGTAAAAGTTTATTTTTAAAACGGCCTATTCAAAAAAGATCATTATCCTTAAGGACGGGCTAAACGGATCTGTCAGGCTGTCGACAGCGTGAACAAAGCGGGGTTTTGTGGGAAAGGGGGCGGGATTTGCAATCCGCCGGAAGAACGGCGCATCTGTACAAACAGTCGTTCCAAGACGCCATCAAACGTTAATTAAGACGAGATGGGAAAACATTCGCAGCCCGGGGGGGGGTGGAATATATTCGAATCGGAGTGGGCTTTCCGTTTTCGGTCCGTCGCTTCGCCTATTATTACGCCGGACAAACGGGGATGAGACAAAACGCCGGCTCACAACGCGACATCAAAGCCGTCTTTCAACTCTGGTCGGTTTATAAAAATGAAAAGCTGCGTAAACAAATTAAAGCCCCGACCAGCTGTACAACGCTCGCTTTCTCGAGGGGGAGAATAGCTCGGGGCAAATTATACGTTTTGGTATGTAAATGTTTTTACTTTAGTTGAATTCTTAGTGTAAATAAAAACTTGGAATTATGATAAATGTATGCTATCTCTTATTTGCACATAAGAAAAGGCAATGATAGCAAAAATGGACATCTACGGTCTTTTGACGTTGAGCGCGGATATATTGTTATAGAAAGTAACTTTTCATCCAAATGTGTGACAGACTCTCTCTCTATGAATCGGTTATAACTTTATCCAACAGGATCTAACTGCATAAAACACCAATAAATTTTCTATTCTTCTTTTCATATTTATTTTTTTTTTAATTTATTCTTCCAACTCCATAACTTCGATTCAAGAAGTAAAACGGATAATACATACACTGACGGGCAAAAAATTCCACCCAATTGATTTGTTTTGTATTTTCTCGATAAAAGAAAATTCTGCCCTAAATTTGTCTCTTCCTCAATATTTGTTTAAGCTATGTTTTAAATTGGGAATATCAATTAGAAGTAGGCAAACTTAATCCTTAATCCAAAACAAGGATAGATTTATTCAGTCTCATTTGAATTCTCAAGCAATAAGCTGTTTAGTTTTCATTTTTGTTTTCTTAATTTCAATTTTCAAGCTAAAAAATGAGTGCTGCGGATGTTGGGCGTGGTGTGGCACTTATTGATGATTGACGTTCCATCAGGTATGCTGTTTTTGCCATCGGAGTGCCCTATGAAACACTGCTAGACGTTTTTTAAAAAAAATGGGTCCTACAAAAAAGGCCAGGTTCTTTAAGTCCTTAGGAGAACTGAACCACACAATGACCGTTTTTTTTATTTTCAGTTGCGCGAAACCGACACCTTAGATTGTTCAAGCGATTCGCCAGCTCCAGAGAGTCCGAGGTGCCCAAATTTCCGAAAGCACTGCTCGAAGAATATTAAATCAGCATGGACTGGTGCAATGACCAGAATCGACCAGAACATAGGGAGTTGCACGGCTCCCATTTGTTCGAGAACACAGCTTTTGGTCGATGTGTCTGCTGTACTTTTTACAGATGAGTAGATTTGCTCTACTATCTCCAAATGGTTGTGAAAGAGTGTGGAGAAGGCGAAATGAAAGGCACGAGGTCTGTAATTTTTCCACGCAACTCGGTGTCGGCAGGAATTTCAATGAGGAGTTGTACAGAGTTGGTGATTGTTCGTAGAAGGCTCTTTGACGTACACATGTTATATGGATGGAAATTTTGGAACACCGTTGGCTATCCTCGATGAAATCATCGTCAATCCTATACTAATGCCTGTCCATATGTCCCTCCCATAGAACAAACACGCCTTCAACAGCATAACGTCAGGGTCGTAGCCAGTTCCGCAGACTCAGAACCTCATCGAACATTTTGGATAACCTCAAAAGTCGAATAAGAACATGCCCATCACTTCCTGATACACTCCATGATCTTGAAAGGACTGTTAGTGAAGAATGGGCTAACCTCCAGCAAAAGAGACATTTCCAGACTGGTCGAAAGTATGCTGAGTCGTCTTCTAAATGTAATTAAAGCAAGAGGAGGCAACATTGAAATGTATATTGAAACGTATATACGCAATATTGAATTGTAATTAAAAATCTAAAATAAAATTAAAACAATTTTTGTCTGCCTTTATTTTTTTTCGTATTCCTTAGCAATTTACATATTTTTAATTTTTTTCAAGAGTCTCAATTATTAAACATTAAAAATTGATTAATGTATAAAAAATATACAAATCAATTATATTAGTAGTGAGTGGACTGTTTTGAGTGCACATTAACATACAGTGAACGAAGGGGTACGCATTTCGACCAATGGGACCGATGCAACGGAAGTGTTTGCTCGGTTGTTTTCGAAAGGAGAAATCGTTTCGACCCAGTGACGTACCTACCGTAGTAACTATATGTCAATATATGATGATAAAGAGAGATTAGTTTTTGCAAATCATTAGATCATCGTGCACCCCCAACCGTCCTGTCTAATTGCTGATCATAAAGATGCACGGAAGTAACGGATTCCCAGCTGAAGGCATCGTTCTTGATAACGAGATTCCTAATATTTCACGTGTTTACTTACTTTCCTTCTGCTAGACATGTAATTGGTCGAAACGAATGAGCGACGCAGGGAGCGGGGGGGGGAACGTGTTGTAGACCGTTGGTAGAGGAGACTCCATCCTAAGAGACAGATGTATGTCTAAAGTAGTGATGATGACGCGGGGCTACCGACGCTTCAATCTTCTATGAGGTTTATTAGGCAACATGGGATGACAGTTTGTCGACGAAAGCGTTTTGTAGTAGGATTGGGCGATCTGAGTAAAAACAGGAACATTTAATCAGTTTGGATGGTGTGATTGGAAACAGAGAAGAGCAATAACTATTGTTCTGAGGATTTTAGATTAAAGGGATTGGATTAAGGTTGGAACAGTTTGCTCTTAAGTACGAATAGTCAAATGAAAGTCATCAGCAGTAAAGCTTATTTTTGTTTGTCAGGATGGATTTAGAACTGTCAAATGGTCGTTTTAATATGACCAGGCGTATGTTGCATTCTATGCGCTTAAGACGGGTACGGGTTCCACGTCAGCCGTATGTCCTGGTAGAGTGCGAGGTATCGATGTCGATGGTTGACAACATCGGTAAGAAATTAACTAGTTTTCGTGGTCCGCTTGACCAATTAATATCTTTCAATTAATTAAGGTTTTAAGTTGAGAAAAAGCAGGATTCGAACCCGCAACATCCCATTTCAACCTTACATTTTGAATTCCATCCTTTGATATCTAGCTGAAGATCGGGTTCGAATCCCGCTCGTGACACAGACCATTTTATCTCAACTAAATACCTTTATTAATTGGTCGATAGGAACATTGTTGAGATATGTGGGACTTTTTTCTTGTTTTGTATGACAAAAGATTCTGTTTGTCGTTTTGCTTCGTTCGTTCCCGTGGTCCTCCATCGTCAGAGCCAGGATTCCAGGATGTGCAAGTGATTTTGGATATTGAGCTGTATAGTGTTAGAATGTAGGTGAGCTGCACCAGAGCACCGACCTGCAAGGTGGTACAAATTGAGTAAAGCAGAGGAGTGAGGGGGCTGCCCTGTGGGTCACCTCTTAGGAGTAACGCGCGTGGCTGTAAGCCGTAGTTGGTAGGATATTCTTATGCTCCCACAATAGTTCAGAGTGCCATACTCGATCAAAATTTCTGTTTTATCTCAAGGGATGTGAATTTTGTATATTTAATCTGCATCAAAACCGATAAAAATTTCAAAACAACGCTTAACAAAATAATTTCAAATTTCAAACTACTCATAAATATCTGGTGTTGTCGTAGCAAACCGCACGACAATACTGTTTTCAGCTAATAACACAACAGCTAATATGACAAATGATCGGGCGGATTGAATAATTAATTTAAAATATTGTTAGGCTTTTATAAATAATTGCATAGATATGAGATGAAAGATAAGAGGGAAGGAAAATATTCTTATGCAATACATCCAATTACTCGTCCATGTTTATTCATAAATAAATAATTATATAAATTCACAGCCATTTCAGATGGCTGGGTGCGATCTTTTGATTTGACTCCCAGAACTTCCAACCCATCAATTAACCGAGGCGGGCTTAACATACCAATTATTATATAACTTCCTTTAATCTTCCCTCAAAGTAACTTTATTAACTTGTTAAATGATTAGACTCTCTTATTAGCAAACATGAGCGAAGATCGCTCCCACAGAAGTGTAGAGTTTATAAGGCGGAATTTTGTGAGATCTGACTCGCGTCGTTTGAGGTGATCGAGACGATGGAGACTCTACACCGACTCTCTCAGCACTGCTGTGTGTGGCATGTTTGGCCTCTCGTTCTGCTCTTGTTGGATAAACAGCATGAACTAGAGTGTCGCAGCAAAAAGATGGTTTTGTCTGGGTATTCTTCACATATGTCAATGGCCGGGGCGACAGAGAAGTTCTCACGTATGAAGAGCACTGTCGATGGATCGCCCCAGAGGATCCGAATCATAAAAGAACGGTCATCCTCACCCCATTAAGAGGACATGTGAAGTTGACCCACGGGCAGTTACCTTTGGTGCCATGTACGTGTACGTGTCCGGCATGACGAGAACGGTTGTTTCATGTGTCCCACCTAATTGAAGGTGCAATTCCTTGGCAGAGATCGCGCAAGAATGCCACTCGATTTGAGAATTGTGCGTGAGCAGAGCAGCTCCTTTATTCCCAGGAAGTCCTCTGTTCCCGATCTTGGGTTGGTCTCTGTTCTACATACTAAAAATACTTGCGTATACGTAGCTTGTGTTGAGATTGGATGTATTTATAAGCGTGAATGTATGATGTGACAAGGGGAATATCGAATACCCCCATTGACCATTAATTAGGTTTAGTACTTTGTGTAAACGGAGCTGGAAGAATATTAACTACTACATCACGTAAATAGGAATGAATGTATTTAATAATAACCGTCAGTACGAATGGGTTTGGGACTGCATGCGTTGGGTCCTAAATTGACCGAGCGGTTATTAGATTTTTAAGTAGTGAAAGCTGTAATTGCTGGAGTACTACGAGGAGCGAATAGGCTCAACTCGGCACATGCCTTTATGGATTTATGGATTTGAGCCTGTTTAAACTCCTCAAGGATATGGTAAATTATTTAGTATTTACTTTCCCGAACATTTTTCTATTATTATTTTTATAAATTTCATTAAAATTTAGTACAGTTATTACGTTTTTACTGAAGGAAAATTTAATTAAAGGATTTTGAAAAAAAAAGTTTTAATTCCATGATGGTTTTTTTGGACATAATATTTTTAAATAATTAATATAGTGTATAATGCTTATAAGGTTGTCACTAATTTGATATGGAATTTCATTCCACAGATGCTGCAAAGCTGCAGTCAATTACATTGGCTGCGGATGGTGACCGAAAAGCCTTCTATGCAACGCAACCCACATGCGCTCAATTGGATTGAGTTCTGGAGGCAACGGAGGAAAGGGGCAGATGGGAAATTCCATGTCTTGTAGACACTCACACTAACACGGCCTCTATGAGGTCTGGCATTGCCATCCAGAAATCGAAAACCTCGGCCAATGAGATACCTGGTTTGATGGATGTATTCATCGATTATTTTCTAGAAATAACGGACTGGCCTGTGGTTGCCTGCAACAATATGGAGTCCAGTTCGCCCTCCAGATCCCAGACCATTACAACGCTTAGCCCAAACTGCACTGAAGGGAGCACCCTCTGTTCTCGGTGACTCTTCAGAGACTGCGATCAGTATAAAGGCAGAAACGAAAGTCATCAGTATACATAGCACATTCTAATTGGTATTCTCGTCTAGGCTACACCATATTCTCCTGAGTTCACCTGCTGCAGGTTGTCGCAAAGGGGCATACAATTACGAATCGTTTGTGTTGATGAAGTGCTTGCCAAAACATCTTGACCTGCAATTAGGATCCGGCGGTCATTAGGGAAAGGGTTCCGTCTTGCAGCAATGACAATATTTCTGTTCTCCCTTAGCGAAATGCGCTGAGATTCCTGCCTCCTAAGGCATTTCCAGTCTCTTGGAATTACAAATACCTCTACTCATTTTTGAGGAGTTTAAATCCAAATATCGATTAAGTTTAGCTGGTAGTTTAAAATTGGCAAACGTGTTGCTCTTGTCGTGAAAATATTCTAGCTTGATTCTGAACTATTCAATTTGGGTCTATTGTTCTTTATTAATAAGTGATGTGGGTGATGGGAGAGAAACCAGTCGGGAGGCCCGGGAAGCGGATCTGGGCCCGTTTCGGATTACGCTGTCAATTGAGGATAAAACGAGAGGACCCATCCAAAGGAAACAATCGCCGTCCCCCGACACCCGACCTGGTGGACAACAAACCGCTCTCAATCCTCGCACAACTGCCTACTTTTTTGGCTCAATCTCACAGATTCGTCAAACTGATTTCCCAGCGATTAATGTTTTCAATTAATCTGAAATAGGAGGATACAGTGAAGATCGAAGAACGATTGCCAATTTGAAAGCCAATCCGAAAAAAAGTGTCTTCGTCAGCTGGTTAAAGTATTTATGACAAAATATAATCTGCTAGGCCTTTTAAAGTTTATCTTTCATTCCATTGATAAACTACTATTTCAAAAAAAAAGCGAAAAGTCAAGAAACTATTGAACTTTATAAATAATAAAAACCTACTTGCTATCGAAGAATTCAAAAGTATACCTTGATAAGGGAGAGGCACCTTTAGTTGAATTGCCAATGAATGAAAGGTGTTTTGAGAAGTGTTTAATTTTCTCATTTTCGAAGGGCTGTTTGGCATTTCCATCATGTCCCCTAAAGGGATTCGGTGAGCGCGAGACCTTTTCCAATAAGGTTTGCCGTGATTTAAGTGACATTTGTCGAACGGGTCGAATCGGGTTTAATAACCGGGGGCCGTGAAAGGTTTAAATTTCCCCTTTTGCCTTCTATCCACTCCAAATTCGGCTTATAGTGCATATAATTTTTTACTTTTTCTAGTGTTCAGAGATAAACTTTAATCACTAATGAATAATAACTAAAAAATTGTTCAGTAACTTACTCTTAATTATGTTTATCAGCCATCAAAAGCAAGAAAACAAAGGCAAACAAGAATCAAGTACTCATTATGAGTTGGTCAGTTGAAAAAGCTGAGTGGCCCGCCATATCACCTATTACTTGCCAAGTGGTTGCCAGGTCTACAGGAAATGTCTGGTCATTTCAAAAAGGACTTTTGACTAGAAATGTAAATTAAATTTAGTATATCAACAGGGCGGTATATCAAAAATTAATACCTCCATTTAAGGTTGTTATCATTTCCTCTGCTTTAGAGAACAGAGTGCCGATCCGGTCTTTTCTTAGTTAAGCCCAAAGCTTTTAACAGCTTTTGACCTTTAATACCTATTCCGAAAATCCTAACAGACCATTTGCTTCAGAAGGTACGGAAAAAGAAATCTCATAGACAAGTTCGATCTAACACGGTGTCACACAAGGAGACACTCTTGGGCCCATCCTTTTACCTTGATGGACAATTGTATTGGCGTCCGACTCTCTATCAGTTCTGGTATAATCGATAGCTTTTTAAATTGAGATTAGTATATTTTTTTTTTTTTTTTTTAACGAGGGTTCGCCTTAGAGGTTATAAACCCTCCGGGTGCCGGTGTTTTTGAAAAAAAGCCCATTTGTAATGTCGGGTTCGGATGCAAGGCTGCTGGATTCGAACCCGGGCCCTTTACCTTACAGTGATGAGCGCCGTGTCAAAGACTGAACCTTGCGACCAGATAAAGTAGTATTATAAATGGTTTTAAATGTCCGCGAGACCCAATGAGGTAAACGACATATGACCTGCCAACGCATCTCAACGTCTACATCAATGCTCATACTCAAGACACCTCCAAGATGTAGGAGGAATTTGAGTTCATCGTGGTGATGATACTACGAATTCGAGGGTTTTCGTTCCACGAGCACTGCAGCTTTCTGGCTTTTACTAGTTCCTTATTTCAGTGAGTCGATTCGATCCTCCTCTAATGGAGTACCAAACCATTGACTGTCGGTGCTGCAATTCTATTCCCTGGCTTTTCTTCTTCTTTCGTGAGCAACCAAGCTACGACTTCATCGAGCGGGTATTTCACGTTCAAAGTTGAGCAGCTATTTCTTCCTTTATACGCGGTGTTATCATTGAATACACCATACTATGTTTTCTCAGATACCATTGACCGGTTATTAGTCTTATCACTTGAAAAACCTGAGTTTAGCCTTCAAGAGCTGCAGCAGTTTGTGTGTTTACCAGTCTTGGGAGAGTTGTTTTAGTTTAATTTTACTGTGTCTAGCGCCGCCCTACACTTTATCCTTATTATCTCATTTTGTCTTTTGTGATACTTTCTGTTATATGGTTTTACTGTCCCAAGAATAGATTTGTGGCCTGGTTATAAATGGTCTTGCATGTCTTCCTAAAGCTTGAGTCTGCCCTTTCCTTACTCGAAATTTCCTTTGTACGCTGGAACCAAAGTCATCAGGCTCTTGTGTTCCCGAGATTTTGGATGGATTCACTGATTAGTTTGCATGTATTTTGATTCGTTGTCTTAAGATGTGATCATCATTACTCCCCATGTTGGGTAGATGTATTCTCAGATGCCTGATACCTCAAAATAGACCTGTTAAATCTGAGTTTAGCCCGCTCTAACTTTATCAGTTCGTTTACAATCATGACGTGCAAACTGTGGAAAATAAAAGTGAACTTGGACAAATCCATCCAAATTCTTGATAAATAAACAGCTCGACCACACCTGCATATATAAGGAACTGTC
The DNA here is from genome assembly GCA_039619505.1 of Cimex hemipterus. Classification (NCBI taxonomy): domain Eukaryota; kingdom Metazoa; phylum Arthropoda; class Insecta; order Hemiptera; family Cimicidae; genus Cimex; species Cimex hemipterus. The sequence continues at coordinate 20,292,157 of CM077111.1, read as the reverse complement.
GAAAAGTACGCATAATAAATACATAGGGATACACTTAGTACTTCTACTTATCGGATGTCTGGAGCGAAGCTATGGGATACCAACCTGCTATTCGACTATAAATTAATCCAAGCATTGCAATCAAAATTCAGAAAAATTCTCCACGCTCTTTATATCTGTAGCGTCACTATCTACATTGACCTTAACATTTCCTTCGTTATAGAATAGGATTTGAAGATAATATCCGCCTGGTACAAGATCAGTAAGTTGGATAGATATACCGAAAATCTGTTGGAACAAAATGTCTACCATTAAATTGAAACCAAGACAAAAGATTGTGGGAAAACTATCGACAAAATTAAAAGCATTGATGAAAGCCTAACACAAAAATACCTCTCATTCTGCGCTTAAACTTCAGACATTAAGTAAAACAAAGTTCTAGAAGATTTAGAACATAGAAAATGCGATCGGAACGATAGTGTCAAAAATCTTTAAAGAGCAGTAAATCTCATCTATCAAAAATCCTGTTTTAAAACATGTTTAATTAACTTTTAACTGAATAGTTTTTGAACAGCTCACATAGAACAGAAAATACGTGAGCAGTAAAATTTTCAAATAGTACAAGACGGATTTAATTAAGGGAGCTTAATTGACAAAATGAAAAGTACACACGGAATGCGGTTCTTCCTCTTTGGAACATTTAAAAAAATCGAAATCCTTTACGATATTTTATGCACGGAGTGAAACGATTTCAGTACGTTTCTTAACAGCACTAAAATTCCGACTTTCAAGATAGGAATCTAACTTCACACGATTCTCCGTGGATATCTTAAAACAAATTTTATGATTTATGAAGAAAAACGTTACAAGCGGTTATATCTGCTTGTGTACCTATTTGTAAAATATTTAATTAAAATATGCTACGGATCGTTCAAAAACTTTAAAATAACATCAACGAGGTTGTCGGTATTGGGAAGGAAACATTCGAACTGCATGTGGAAAAAGGTTCGAGGGCCTTTAATTATCTGTTTCGCTTTCGTGCTCTATCGTTAAACGCTCTTTCGACACAGGCCTCAGCTTCGGAATACATCACATGAATGTTGAAACAAAGGGGAAAAGAATGCGCCCCTGGTTTTACAATCTTTCATTCAAGTTGAAAAAACAACTAGATAATATTGTACATTTATAGCAGCACGTCAAAACAAATGGAACATTATGAAACGATACATGATGTCATTAAAATATTTCTTACAGGTACATTCTCTTTTATATGGGACGGCGGGGTTGAAACTTTTGCTTTTTAACCCTTTATGACCTAATGTTGTTTTGGTACTATTTTAGTAAATTTGTACAAAGGTCGGTGGGAAATCCCGTGAGTTATGTGATAGTTTAGATTGGCGCCAAATAAATCAGTGTTGCCAATAAAGAGCAAGGAAAACACTGCACCCGCTCTGGGATTTCTTGCTACCTTAAATCAAATTACTGAATTTATTAATAATCTGAAGAATATTTGGGCAAGAAAGGCTTAAATTATTAACAAGTATGAAAAAAGTATGTTTTGCACATGTGACAATCAATTCATTGGTTGGAAATAGAAGATTCCAAGATGGGGATTTCAGATTTGCGCCAAAAAAAAACGGCGTTGCCAATATAGAACAGGGAAAACACGGCGCCCGCTCTAAACTCACGATTTCTTTCTAACCTTAAAGGAAATTACTAAGTTTGTCAATAATCTGAAGTATTTTTGGGCAAGAAAAGGTTAAGTTATAAACTAGTATGAAAAAAGTAGGATTCGCAAGTATATAAGTACAGAGGTTTGAGAGAGAACATTCCAACATGGATATTTTAGTATGCGCTAAAAAAATCAGTGTTGCCAATACATAGGCAGGAACAGCACTGCATTCACCCGGAAATGATTGGAAAATGAATTTTTAGCTAACCTTATAGGGTATGTTTCGAAATGTAATAATCGATAGAAGATGGAGTGGTTGGACAAACCATGTTGAACATAGAAGCTTCCAAGATGGAGATTTTAGAATGCGCTAAAAAATCAGTGTTGCCAATACACAGGCAGGAACACCACTGCACTCGCCCCGAAATGATTGGAAAATGAATTTTTAGCTAACCTTATAGGGTTAAATTGTGAAAAATCTATATTTCGAAAATGTAATAATCGATAAAAGATGCAATGGTTGGACAAGTCATGTTAGACTTTGAAGATTCCAAGATGGAGATTTTAGATTTGCACTAAAAAAATCCATAAAGGATCATCACTACACTGCCAAAAATATGATTTCTAGCTTAAACAAAATGTCTAAAGTCGGTGTGGTTCTGAAGCAATAAGGGCAAGGAAAGATTAAATTATTAAATATGAGAAATGTAATTTTCGAAAATATAATAAACGATAAAAGAAGCAGAGATTGGACAATCCATGTTTGATAGAAGAGTCCAAGAAGGTTATTTTAGATTGGAGCTAGAAAAGCATTGCTGCCAATAAACGGTGAACAACAATGCACCTACATAAAGTCACGGTATTTCTTCCTAACCTCAAACATAATTACAAAAGTTGATATGGTTAATAAAAAAATTTAGGCCAAGAAAAGATTGAATTATAAATTGGTTATAAAAAATTTATGTTTAATAAATATAACGGTACATAAAAGATACAGTGGTTGGAGTTAGGCGATTACAAGGATCAGCTCTGCATGCGCCCTAAAGTTCGGGATTTCTTCCTAACCTCAAACAAAATTGCAAAAGTTTGTATCGCTGTGAAGCAACTTCGAGGAAGAAATGGTATAATCATAAATGGGGTATGAAAAGGTCCAAAATGGAAATTTTAGATCGCCGCCAAGAAAATCAGTGTTGCCAATGCATGAGTTGAAATATTGAAAGAAAACACTGCGTCCTCCCTAGGGATTAGCGTAATCTTTAGCAACTTTCCTAAATTTGATGTTGTCTAGAGGCAACGTCGTGAAAGAAAGAGTTAAAGAAAGAAGACAATAAGTCGAAACCCCGAGTGTGAGAACATCGAGGAATGCGGTGGTCGTCCCAGTGGCCTCGTTGGAGCCGTCGTTTAATATTTAAACCTCTGAATTTCAGTTATGCCTGTTTACCTACATAACTTAGACCATCTCCATATGCCGACAAAATGTTTCATTGCGAACTGCCTCATTTGCCAGTTCGAGGGTGGACGAACTAGGGGGGAAATCCAAAATCCTATGAGATTTTATGTTAATTTCTATTATTTCGTCTTGTTATTTTGACCGATGTTAGTAATAAGTATGGTTTTAAATCGATTAATTGGATGAAAACTTGGCAATTAGCGACATGGGAGGTTTTTATGGTAACAACCGCGTACCTAGGGGAATTTCGGGTTGGTCGATTCAACCAATTACAATATTTCCATTAACTCAAATTGAAATCATTATGTGAAAATTGATGATATCGCCGTCTGATGATAGTGTTCACATTGTTGTCTACTTAAGACGGGAATTAATTTAATGGCCGGTCGGCTAGTGGAGAAATTGTGTTAAACCGAAGAGATTCATGTATCGCCCCGAGTTGATTGACCAACTGTTGTCCGTATTACGAAAGGGTACTCGGAGAACCGAATAATTACCCTCCATCAATATTTATACGGTCAACCTCCTTAAAAGGATCGAAATATTTTCGTTTAACACCGACCTACAGGGAAGAAGGGCGTATTTATTGTTTCTCCGGCCTTCTTTATTTTTCAGTCGCGAGTACTTTTTATTATATGAATAATTCATTTAGAAAAGGTCCTGGGAGAAGTATTAGATCGGGAAAAGGTTCGATAATAAATAAACGGACGACACGAAGTTACACCGTGGCGTGAAAGCCGCCGTATATTTCGGTATTGTCGTAAGTCCCCATTGATCATCACAGTTTTCGATTTCTCTCACACGTGCCCAGATGCCCAAAAACGTCTTTGGCAGTCTGCCGATAAGAACGGAAGCACTGCTCGATTTGCTTATAACTCGGTTAAGTCAACAAACTGGTATGTTGCGTATTTATTTTGGAAAAAGAAGACCGGCCAATAGACTTTTAACGCGTGCCTTATCTCGTTTTGACCGAGAAACGTGTAAACCCAACCGGCTTGTGAAACAGGACGAATTTAGCGTTTCTCCCGTCTTCGATAAGGTGTCGCTGATTCTAATCCTTGTCAGTAGTAGAATTTTATGTGTCTTCGAGGACATACAAAAGTTAAAAGATTACATAAACCATAACAACTCATAACAAGGGGACTATCCGACTCCTATTGGCCAATATTCTTGGTTCGAATTCCTACAGATCCCATAGCTTTTTAATTGAAAATGACATAACAAAAAGTACTGCAAAGTGGTTTGAACACCTCATCCATGACACCCAACAAGTAACATAACAGGGTTACTTTATTACTTTAATGTTTCATACAAATAAAATAGTACATTATTTGGTGAAAAAGGTACAAAATAAAAGAATATGTTAGGTAGTACATCGGGCGCGGGTTAACTGAATAAAACACAAGCCTCCTCTTGCTGAACGTTCGGCGTATCTCTTGGTAAACAGAAAGCTCACCGTGTAAATGCTCATCAACCAACATTTTTAAACTTTTTACTGTTAAAAGGTTCTTTAGTTTTTATAAAGAATATTTTGTATGTTTACTTAGCCTAGTTGCCCATACTACCTATAACCAATTCATTAGTATTAATATCATTATTGTTACCATTATAATTTTTACAAATTTCTACATATTTTGGGCTCAATTCTTAAGACCGAAAAACCTAAATGTTTAATTTTAATAGTTGATAAGAGTCGTAGAGTATGTAGCTGCTAAGTTTGTAATGCCTTATATAAATAATGTAACCCGAATTAATTATACACATAAATGTAGGCCCTGAGGAAGGAGAAAATATACTCCGAAATCCATTATATTTCGTGGCCCGATGGACCAAATAACTTCTTTCTATTAGTTAATTTTTATGTGAGATATTGGTTGGTATAAAATCGGACGGCATTATTAAGGGTCGTCACACGTATCAGCTTTTCCCTAACATAGAAAGCCGACTAAAGATGAAACATCTAACCATCGACCACTACATGTCTCAGCTACAACAGGACATGGGGACTGCCGCGAAGCTCCATTTCTTCAGACTCAACCCTAGCCCGATGTGCGACTGTGTGGAAGAAGAGACGGCGGAACACGCCCTGCTCAGATGTGAAATCCATGTCGTTCCCCGTGTACGCTGGCTCATCGAGATAAATGAGCAGACGGCGACCATGGACGCCTTAAGAGCAGCGATCGCCACTCGGGCGGGACTTAACGCAGCACAAAAGATGTGGAAAAGCGCTATGAGAAAGAAAGGATGGCCGATATAAGTCAGCAATAGGTAAGAAATCAGACAAGCCCATACCTCCTCCACCTGAACACCCCGAGCGAGCCTGAGCCGCCTCAGCGAGGCCCATCCCAGGCGCAGTAAACTAAACTGTGACAAAGAGCTCGCCAGGTGGAGTAGAGATGAGACGGTCTAAAAGACAAAGATAGATCGTAGTTTCCGTCCTCAAAAAGCTATATAGCAGCGAAAGCCAAGAAGCTGCAAAGAGCCAGTATGGCTTAGGAGCGGAAAACACAAAGGAACAGACGGTGGATATAAAAACGCTAGGGTCACGAGCGGGATCCGAACCACGACCTTCGCCTAAATACGCCGTTGATCTACCATTTGATCTATCGTCACTTTGAAAGATGGCAAAAGGAGGCAACCAAAGGAAAATTCAAAAAGGTGCGGTTGAGATGGGAAGTTGGTGTCCGAGTGGATCGAAGTCACGGTAAGTCGTTGTTCGAATCTCATATCTCCGAAAGTTCGGTAAAAGTGACTAGTGTTTTATTCAGTTGATCTACCACCTAACTCTATTTTACGGTCGATACGATACTCAACGAATTAAAATAAAGCTGGATCGGCAGAGAAACACTTACGCATAGAGGGCACAGTCGGCAGGTGGGGCTCTGAGGATCTGAGAAGCATTTATACCCTGCATGTAGAGGTGTGTTGGTACTTGATGTTTCCCACCTAACTGAAAGGTGCGATTCCTTACCTCCATATAGGGAGCGCGCAGGAATGCCAGATTTGAAAATTGTGCGCGCAGCGGTATTTGGGTCCTCCATTCCGATTCGTGTTTGTTCTATTGTGCATACTAATAAAACTTACGAGTACCTACCTTGTACTTCAAGAATCGGTACCTAGCTCTCTCGTACCTACCTTGTGTTGAGATGTATATATTAGCGTGAATGTGTGTACCAGGGTAGATGGCGGAATATCGAAACCCCCACTGACCATCAATTAGTTTTAGTACGTTGTGTAAACAGGGTTGGAGGATATCAAGTACCGTATCTAACCGTAAGTACGATTGGTTTAGGACTGCATGCCAACTTCGCTTGGTCTGAGTCCCTGTTCGGATTCTTGGAGGAAACAGGTTGGTACTTGAAAATAGTAATGAAACGTGACGGGTGAATGTAATAATTGTGTAGTACTAGAGGGCCGATGAAGTGTACAAAAGCAGAATATTGATACCCCACTCTCAATTTTGTTATCAAATGTTTGTGTAGAGGGCGCTAGTGGGATACCACTCTAATTATGTGGATAGTATGAAAATAAGAAATAAATTATTTATAACTGAGTGAGATAGTGACTGGGCTTGGTTTTAGATTGCGTTGCCGCTGAAATGGCCTGTAGGTAGCTTGATCACCATGTCGAAATTTATTTAAGTTGTAAAAGAATTGTTGGTGGACTGCGAACAGTGATAAGCCCAACTATGTACACCCGTCGAGTATTTTATTCACATCTCTCTAAGACTAAGCACTTCAGAGCTGTTTTTCGTTTCTGTTAATTTAATAGATTTTAAAAATAAACCACTGTGATACTTGTCATTTAAGTATATAAAGTGAGGTTTTGTCGGTTAATCCTTCAGGAAGAGTAAATATTAATTGGACTCTGTAACGTACATGCCTCGTCATTATCCAGAGTTTCACTCTCGCGATAATTGCTCTCGTACAGGGATTTATTCTAATCGGCCTAGACGGAGATTGTACAAATCGTGATTAAGGCTCCAGTGCACGGCTATAACAGAGGCCAAATTTGGCACGCTGTCCCGGAGATGCCGCTTCCAATCAACGACAAACTTTCATTACCGTTGCGCAAGCGGAAAATAAATCTCGGAACGATGTTTAAATCAAACTATGAATATGAATGACGGACTGTGTCCAAGCTTGTGAAACGAGGAAGTATCCGTTTTATAGCTGCAAAAATGATTTGAACCAATCTCAACCTGTCTTCAAACTATGAACAATAAACTGTACAGCCTTTTTGAGCAAGCAAAGTGCACAATATAAGCCATATAACGAACAATTTGGTCTTGAAAGGTATAATTTAATATCTACAAAGTAGCACGCTAAATTACTTTCTTTAACTGGAAATTGGAACAGCTCACTACTCTGAAAGAATCATTAAAGCGGAACGTCTTGATATCGGTTCATGAGTTAAAAAAACTGCGAGATCTGTACCCTGCTGAGTGAGGTGCGGCAACAGTTCTCAGAAATCAGAACGATACAAGCTATCCCTTCATATATAACTCTTTTCTAAGCTCGTCCAACATCCATGAACACCTTGAGCTTATCAAAGTCTGATGCAAAAAGTGAGGACAAGACTAATGAAGAAAAATGTATTAGGGTCATGTTAGCCTTGACCTCCACAGAACGTTAACAACAAGGAGATACTGATTACCATTCAATACTTAATAAAAACTGTTATTGAATCCCAAGAGAGCCATCATAAACCCTTCGGCTCTGGGTGCTAACCTCAGTGAGCCAAGAGTTTGACGTTACTTTGTCGACATGTGGCAGTGCATTCCCAAATACTTGGTCATCCTTGCTAGGATAATGAGGATCTTTAACGTCCGTACCTGGCTCATGGCCTCAACAGACGTTTTGATTCTCAAGACGAGAGGTGACGTACCTCCGTTTAAGACTGAATGTGTGTTACAGCCTCAAGCGTTATTGTAGACGCCGAGGGGCCAAGAAGAAACTCACTCCGAGTGTCTGGTCTGCATTAAGCATCGCCCCGCACACACTTAGATATAGAAGGCCACTCTATTTCCCAGGGTATTGGAGCTTCCCCAGCATAGAAATTATCAGATCGGCTCCGGCCGCGGTTTTGTTTAAAGTGGAATTGCTAACCACCCCCTAGAGGAGACAGCCTACGGCCAAAACCTCCAATCGTACTCACCCTACACTTACGTACAAAGCTTACTTGAATAGGGGCAGCCGATTCACTATCCGCTCCCATCCGCCACTACTCACTTATTCGAAGGACTTTTCAGTAAAATCATAGCGTTCTCGCTTATACGCTCCGTCCGATCCGCCATAACCCGTGAGGGCGGGTGTATAACGGTCGTCGAGTTTTGTGCGGAGGTCACAGGTAGAAGACAACCCCTTCTCTAAGTTCCCGCCAGGGGCGTCACCATGTACCACTACGAATCCATTCCCAGTGTAACAGAGTCTGAATTTTGGCACAACTCTGTTACTCCGTAGAACATATGGTTATGCACCGTCTCCCGTCTATACAGACAGGATCTGGTACCCTAAACCTCGTGCTCTGATAAGGCACTCGCCGGCCATGCCGACTCGAGATCGACACGAGTACATCTTGTGCTTTAGAGAGGTTGCCGCGCCCTCAGGGTTGCACCATTACTTTGCGCCCGGACATCTCCTCCACAGTAATCAAAGGTTGGGAGAGGTCACTGAGAGAGGGACGTGGATGAGGATATGAGGTACACCTATTATGGGCCTCGAACCTTAACCATATTTTACCACCCGTCGTCGTTGTTGTAGTTCCTCATTAATACCAACAAATGGCGGATACAATACATGAAGAGACGCATTCTAAACGGAGCAGATAGATCATTTTCTTGAGGCTGAGAAGTGTGATTTTCTAAGATCGACGGTTAATCTTTTCTGGCCAGGAAATATTGATTCAACTTAAAAATCCAGTAGACATGAAGGCACTTTATATCAGTAATTGTGGCGTTTTCTCTATTTTTCATGTTCATTGTAATCAAGCGTTTAAGGACATTTAGTCCCGGTTCGCGATCAAGACAAAATCCCAAATTTATAAATTTATTAATGGCTATTTTATTTTTACAATCAAGCATTTCACGTGTTATCCAGGGTACTTGATCTGATTTGGAGTTTTCCGCTTTAATTTACATAAATAAAGCTAAGGAGTATAAGTTTTATTTGGTTCATCACCATATGTTAATCTTGATATACTGTCTAGCGGTAAGTTTATAGCTGCATGCCATGCTGAAATCCGTAAATTGTAAGTATAAGATTAGAATTTAATGGGACGTGGTAAAAGAAGACAAATATATTTATTCCGCTAGTATAAATGACTCTTCGATAATAATTACCTCTTTTAATGATTATTTTTTCACAAAGGATTCAATAAGGTTCAATAGGGCTCTAAAGAAACGGACGTTCATAAATTGAACATTTATTCACCGAGTTGGAAATAAAGACGAGAAATAGACGCGGCGTTCTTTCTCGTGGTTTTATCCCGTGGCAATAAAGTCTAGCCGGCGCGCACCGTAGGATCGGAGGGTTGGGATGCCGGGGAGACCACCCAAACAGATCTATTTGCATAGGCAGTGTGCACGTCTCTTCTGTCCGGTATGACAATCGAACACGAAATCGTATTGGTAAAAAAAGACACAAACGCACGCCTGCGTTGGGTTTTCGCCCAAAGAGATTTAGAAAGCTAATAGATCCCATAATGGATGTTGGACTAAGGTTTCGAGGTCGTTCCACGACGCCTGATAGATTTCGACAAGTAATACAAGTTAATCGAACGTAATTGTCGTACCCGATTCGATTTTACTCTCCCGCTTTCCTTTACGACCTTTTGATTTCCGATGATCGAATTTCACGCTTGATTTCCTTCTCGAATTTTCAATATTCACATCGCGAATTCTAAACAGGGATGGAACGACGTTTGCAAGTTTATAATTCATATTATTTCCGGCGAAGCCTGTCATTTGATTCCGCGAAAGAAAGGGAAAGCATGTGGTTGTGATGTATAATAAATCTTTACTTGGTATACGTTAAACAAAAAGCGAATGACTGTGAAAACTCCGGGACTTATCAGTTTAGAGACGTCTAGCTTATAGGAAACGTCCATGTAACAGGTTTTATGCTTTAAATACCTGTACTTAAGGGACACTTTAAATTAAAGCCAAGGACCCAGGTGTCGTGCTGAGACCGCAATGGACTGGTCGTTACCTACACTTCAACACCTAATAGTACCAGCACCTATACAGCTATGTGTTATCAGATGATAATTAATCTCTTTTTAAAAGGATACCTCTCGAAAAAAGGACAAACGTAGTGACACTATGAATGTCTCTTAGATTAAAAGTTTCACGATACTAATAAACTATTGGTTTCAGATTTGTTCTTGGAAACAAAAGCAATCGTTACCGCTCAAATCCTGGAATCATATGAACAAATAAAACTTCCAAAATAAAGACAAAAAAAACTTGTTATAATTACGAGATTTCTTTATCTCAACTATTCAGACCTATTTTCAGATTTTCCTACGAAAGTTCAGCCGAACGACACGGAACGAAATTGAATCCATTATATGTAGTGGTCTGAATCTTTTTGGTTGAAATGAAAAAAAAAAATAGTATCACGAGCGGGATTCGAACCTACGGCCTTCGGCTTAATACGCCACTCAATAGCTGAAGTGGTTGGCGCAGCGGCGTATTGAGCCGAAGGTCGTGGGTTCGAATCCCTCTCGTGACAGTAACTTTTTCGTTTCAACCGAGGCCTTACATAAAAGATTAATTAATTTACGTAAAGAAACGTTCAAGTTTATAATTTCTTAATAACATTGAATTATGTGCAAAATATGTGTGGTGACATAACCGGATTGAGAAATTCAATGTTTTCGATCTATTTAAGAAAGTATGAAAACCTTATTGCCTCGACTGCTTGACTGATATGCTGTTTTATCTCTGAATTAACAATATTTAATTTAATTTTGGAGGAAAAACGAGTCAAAAGTCGATAAATCGTAAGTTTTATTTGCGTTTTATTCTTAAATTAACAATTCAAATTGTTTCCTTTTTATGTCATAATTTATCATCTTGGCATACTTTCTAAATTCAAGTGCTTCCTACCCTCTCATCATAACCCTAACTGAAATTTTACATAACTGAAAGCTGCTTTAGGTGCGACAATGAGTTCTCGTAAGTTAAACAGATAAAGCCAGGCGTACCGCAAGGGTGGATACTTGGCCCTATACTTTGTATCACTTTATACTGCTGATTTACCAATGAATCTTGACTATCACCACCTACCCTGATGACGCAACTCTATGCTTTAAGTCGAATCCTACCCAACTGACATCCAGGAACACATTGAGCTTATCGAAGACTGGTGTAAACAATCTAGGACAAGACTGAACGAAGAAAAATGAACTCAGTTTACTTGTGGGCTGAAACAACAGTCGCCCTTCATTGTACATCAACCACAAAGAGATATCAGTTTCCATTCAATTACCTACGACTATATTTCGACACAAAAGACTTTTTGAAAAACTTAACTCAAGACTTGGTCATCTACAACGAAATCGACTTTGACAGCTAAGACAAAGCTAACACTGTATGGGACTTTACTAAGACCAATGGGGAACGGCCAAACCATGCAATATCAAGCGCATTCCTTCCAATCCAAAGTCCTTAGTCAAACTGCCCAATCACCTTATTACGTCACCAACTTGCTATCCACAAAGACTTCAACATTCCTTTTGTCAACGAACTGATCCGGTCCAGATTCTAAACCTTCCACATCAACATTTCCAACCATCCTGATTATACTGCTTGAGCCCTCTCCACTCATTCCCATCTCGACAACCTGCCAACCGACTGCTGGCGTCGGTACATCCTAATGGCTGGCATTAGTACTAGTGTGCTGTGTGATACTTTAACACTATTTGCATGGTACACGATAATTTATAGGTTGTTACCTAATACTTTATTATAAATTTTTTTTAAAAGTTACTTATAATAATAAAATTATGAGGAGGATCGATTATGGCGTTAGAAAGTATCAAACCATTTATGTAAAGACGAGCCTAAATAGCCGACACATAACAAATAATAAGCCTACAATTTATCAATCCTAAAAAACCTAGACAAATCTATCTTTCTGAAAGACATAATACTTCATTCAACCTCAAAGCTGAAATCAGCCATATCAGCTCAAGGGTTCCAATCTAGTGCGAATGTTAGCCCTATCTTCGCCCGCCACCCGGTTACTAAGAGGTCGGAGATTCGCGGATGAGTAATTTCGCCTTGGATAGCATTCTACTTATTGTGAATCATCGGATATGGCAAACGTCTTCCTCAGGCACGACGGGAATTTCAATTCAGTCGGAATTGGCACGAATGGCGGGTCAGAATTTTGACCACCACGAACAAACCGAAAGGTGATGGTTTCACACGCTTTTTATAAAAATCACCTATCTAGAAGAAACGTGCTACAAAATGCAATTTTTCAAGTACAAGCATTTTAAATGATGAAATTTGAACTAAAATCCTTCAAATTATTATCTTCATTTATTGCTATATACACTTATATATTTATATAATTTGTTTTTCAGAAATTATATTTTGATTGATTATTCTTGCCCAGCCCCCTTCAAACCTAATCCAGTTTATATCTTTCTCTCCATCCCTCCCTTTCACGCTCTCTCTCTCTCTCTCTCTCTCTCTCTCTC
>CM077111.1:20222646-20278945 GCA_039619505.1 Cimex hemipterus | reverse complement strand
CTCTCTCTCTCTCTCTCTCTCTCTCTCTCTCTCTCTCTCTCTCTCTCGTTTTTCGTTCTTTATTTCTTTCACTTTTTCTTCATATCACCACCTCTATTTTTTCGTTTTTCTCTCGCTATATCCATCTCTATATATCCAGCTTTGTCTTGCTCAATCTCTCCCCCTCTCGCTTTCTTGGTCTATCTTTTTCTCTATCTATCTATCTATTTACTTCTACCTCTATCTCCTCCTCTCTCCCCAGCGAATGACCTACTAAAACTGCAACGAGGACGACCAGAATCGACTGACAAGAAACAAGTGTTGAAAATTTACTGTTCCGATCGTTCCTCCTATTCGGGGTTGGCTATAAAATAAATGCGTACTCACGTTTAAGGCTAGTCTCGTGTTCCTCGTCGCTGTCGATATGTGGTATGGAAGAGTCCATCTCGAACATTGGCGGGGTCTGGTTGGAAGAGTCCTTCCGCTCCGGTGTGCCGTACAGGACCGGCGATTCGGACCTGGGATAGGCCAGCTCGGAGAGCGGTACCCGAGCGAAGCAGCGTTCCGCGGAGACGACAAGCAGGCGCAGGAGGCCCGGCAAGTCGGATGCGTCCGTCTGTTCGTGGGCCATGAGCAAAGAAGGCGTGGGCAGACCACGTAGTAGGACGCGGCCGGACCTGGATACGGCTTTGTACTCGGCTCTTTCCTCTTCTGTCGACCCTTCCGGGAGGTGGAGCGAGAGGTGGACGTCCCGCGGGAGGAGGCACCCGGGATCGGGCGTATAAAGGTGGAGGCAGAGGTCGCCTCTTACCGAAAGAGGCCACCCTTCTGGATAACTGCCGCAATTCTAAAACAAAACAAAAAACACGTTAATTCAAATTCTACAAAAACATACAAAAGTGATTAATAAGCAAATTTATAAGTAATTAAATATTCGAATATGGTAGCGCAAAAGAAATATATACACGCAACTAAAACTGAAACACAACTTACTAACTTTTTAGCGAAAAAGAAACAATTATCGTTTTGAAAGGTACAAACACGCATTGATTCACATGTGATCTAGAAATTTTGTCAAAGAACGGTCCCTTTCGTTATATGTAGTACGCCTCTTCTTCAGAAGAGGCAGCCTTGGGGAATCGAGCAGAGGGTCGGTGAACCGTCACGTATTTCTCTATTTATTATTCCAGTTGCGCGAGCAAGACACTTTGTCATCCCTCTCACTCTCTTTCTCTCTCTGTCTCCATCACTCTCCCTCTTCTATCGGACATAGGCCCTGTTACGCGAACCAGAGGTTTGCCGTTCTTTCCCTCTCACTCTTGAACTGATTCATGAATGGGTCCCGATTCAAGGGCGACTGCTCGTAATGAGCCGAAAGTCAGCCGAATTCGTGATAAACTCTTTGGTTTTATTATGCAAAACATAATTGTGTAATTTAATATTTAGTTACAAATAAAATTATATATATTTTGTAAATATAAAAAATATTCATTTTAGATTTAAACAATCTTGAAATTACAGAAAAATCCTTTCATTTTAGATTTATTAATGTCTCATTTTAATTGCAATTACAAATATGGAAAATATACAAGAATCCTTTCTTTTAGATTTAATTTTGTAACAATTTTTTTATATTTTAATTGTAACTGATTGTCATGTGTTATTTTCGATAATTAAACATTTGATATTTTTTAAAAATGTAGAAAATATAAAAGAATCTTTTTTTTCAGATTTAATTTTGTAACAATTTTTTATATATTTTAATTGAAATTGATTGTCATGTGGTATTTTCGATAAGAAAACATTTGATATTTTTTTACAAATGTCGAAAATATATAACAATCATTTCCATTAGATATAATTTTATAACATTTTTATGTTAATTGTAATTAATTTTAATTAGGTATTTTAGATAAGATCCTATTTTAAGATTTTTATAAAAACCCGATAATAATAATTACCCTATTTTTTCTAGATATAATTTTTGATTTTGATTGCAATTTCTTTTTATGTGGCAATTCAGGTATGAACAATTTTTATTTTTTTTTTTAAATTCTCGAAATCACAGAAGAATCCTTTCTTTTTAGATTTAATTTTGTGGCGTGTAAGTATAATTTTGAATTTTAATGGTAAATAATTTTTATAAAATCTTTTGTTATTTTATGATTAAAAAATTCGCATATATACAGGAATTTTACTTTGCATGGTCACATTCATGCCATGGCCTAAGGTTTTTTTGTGAGCAGGAACTATCCTTTTGGAAATTATTACGGTTTTTTTTTGTTGTTTTAAAGAAAGGTTTAATTTGAATTTTAAAAGATTAGTTTGAAACAAAAAAGGGGCAATTTGACGGAAAAATGTATGTTAACTGCATTTAGGGCAGTTTACGTCCCTAATTGTCTAGGGGCAAATCAAGGCAACATTTATGACCGTCCTAGGGGCAAGGATTTCAAAATAATTTCGCGCATACACTCCGATTTTAATGTTTGTGCCATAAATACAGTTTGAGATAAACAAGATAAAATTATGCCTTCATACGGTCTGAACAACTTCGTAAAGATCTAAGATTATCAGGTATCAAAAATCCTTATTTTTCGATCTTTTCAAGATCAACTGATATTTCTTCTTTAGTCTTTGAAATTTTTCAACAGTAATTACAGTAAAATTGCGGATAACCATAAAACAATACCCAATTTGCGTGGGGTGGCGTAGTAAAAGAAGGCAACGTCCGTTGAAAATAAATGCCCGAACCGATTTCAATTTCGTTTTATTTCCCCTGAGATAGGTATACGGTGTTGTGGGAGGAACCTTTCTTGAAAGATCGCCTCGACGAATATGCGTGACTTTGAATTAGTGGGTGCAGACTGTGAAATATTGAACAGAGTCGGAAGGGGGCAGACGTCGTCGCGTCGTGATTTCTTTCCGTTCTGCAATCGTGATTCGAAGCCGACTTTCATAATCCTTCGACTTTCTGCATATGTCTGCAAATATTGGAATTGCACATCGACAAACAAAGACTAGAAATAAATCTTAAAGCTTTACGTATTTTCTGTCGACTAGTTCGAATTCATTGGAAAAAAGCATTCCTGTCCAGCAACGATGTAGACGTCCATCGTTGCTGGACAGGAATGCTTTTTTCCAATGAATTCGAACTAGTCGACAGAAACGCTCATTGGATTCGAAAGCAAAACCTTCAGACAAATGTATAAATAAGGTGGAAGAGAATCGCAGCAGGTGAATAGTTTTTTCTTTAATAAAATGTTTTGGAGAGGAGGTCCCGGGGCGATCTCCTTTTTCGTCTTCTGACGTGGTTATATGGATGGATTATGTTGGACATGATTTGGACCAGTGTATTGGGGTGAAGCGAGAATCGTGGAAATTAGAAAATTTAGTGGAGATTAATTTATTTACAGATAATTTGAGGTCGTTGTCGAAACTATTTGAGACACAATACGGAACATCGACAATGGTTCTGAGGAATTTAAAGTGGAAGGACTGAAATTCTTTGGATATTGTTTTTCCAGACATGTGCCTGAAGTTCCTCCGAGGCCATTTCAGGATCGGGATCAGAGTGAAGTAGCTGTTTCGTCTGAGATGTCTAGGAGGATAGAGGGCATAGTTCGGAGGTCTGATGTGTACATGAGGTACAGTAGTGGGCTAAGTACACTGCCCTGTGGTAGTCCTACTCCCACAAAGCAGTGGTCAAAGTACTCCGCCGAATGACCGATCGTGTTTCCCAAGCTACAAGTTCTGAATTCGAAACCCGGCAGAGCCTACGGCTTTTTAACTGATAGGGGCGTCGGTGGCCGCAAGGTTTTGTATTTGGCACGGCGCTCATCATTGTAAGGTAAAGGTCCCGGGTTCGGATCCAGCGGCCCTGCATTCGAACCAAATAAAAATAAAAATGGGCTTTAAAAAAAAAAAAAAATTAAAAATTTAAAAACTGGCTCTCCGAGGGTTTTCTGCTGTTGCAAACCCTAGTTACAAAAAAATTCTATACCTGACCATCCGTACTGATACTGATAATGGTATAAAAAATGTATTGTGAAGTGGTTTGACCTCTCGTGCAACATCCAACGAGTAGTCAAACGTTAAGCCCTCCAATATTACATGAATTACCTTACTTTAATATATCCTCGGTAATATTTTGGTACCACTGATATCTAAATCGTATAGGTTTTGTAAAGTGCCAAATTTAGTCAGATCTAGATGGATGAAAACGAACCTAGTGTAGAAAGTTCTTCTAAGATCTTATAAGAACTGGAAAAGTAATATGATAGGATTTTCCGATCTCTATGTATCCTAGAATGGACAAGACAATCTTTAGAGGGTAGCATATAAATATTATATGATGATTTACCAAGTTTCCACTACAATTTGATGTAAACAAAAACGTACATAGAAGATCTTCAGCTTTAAAAAGCAGATAAAATACGACGGAAAAAAAGCTGTCCTGAAAATAGAGAAATGTGATTGGTCGAACAAGATGTAATTCTTTCTCATTGAGGCGAGAAATCATATAAAAATAAGAATAACACCCAAACCTATTTGAATTTATGATACATCCAAGAGTTCAGGTAATAGTCAAAATCCTATTTAGGACATGGCAAATTTTGATAATTTAAATTAAATTTATTTTAAAATAATTTCATAACTGAAAGAAACTCGTTGGACGGACAAGTTGAATTCGGAATGTATTTCAAAATCAGGCGGGTGCACCTGCCGTTTCGAAACAGAGCTCGATTTCCATTCAAATAAGACCTGTTGCTGATAAAAAAAATCTTCGATTATTGCGAGCAAATCGATGTATCTGCTTGACAAATTTACAAATAAGACTTCTAGGTTAACGATGCGCGTTTGGACTGGGGCACATTCTCTTCATTAATTTATCCGTCGGTACGATACGGAAGGACGTCTTCGTCGCATATTTGGCCGGAGGTTCAGCTCGTGCGTGACCTTTCTACTAAAGTCCGTTTCACTTTTCTTAAGTCAAATAAGTGGCGATTCACATAGTCTGAAGTCCGGTTATTTAACGGTCTTATTCTTCTGTCTCGGCCCTTTGTCCGCGGAAGATACTCCAGACGACGGTTTTCCTTTCTAAGCGTCTCACCGACGCTTTCCAATATTTTAAACTGAAAATGTTTTGTTCACTAAACGTAGCGATTTATGGAAATGACGAGACCCCTGAAATGTAAATTATTTCGAAATGGAACAAAAATGAAAACAACTAAAACTCTAAAACAAAAGTAACGCCGAATCTCTTACATATATATAAATAAAATATTTGGAATGCGTATGTGCCTCTTCATGTAAAGGATAGATGTTTCTACATAAAAATTACATAAATTCTATTGCCACATAATAAAATATTTTAACCCTTTATGGCCCATTGTGGTTTTATAGGAATACGAACTTTACCAACTTGGACAAAAGGTAAACGGGATTTTTCCGTGATTTCTCATGATAGAGTTTAGATAGGCGCCAAATAAATCAGTGTTGCCAATATGCAGGACCGACAATAAGCCCGTCCAAAAATGATGAGATTTCCAGTAAACCTTTAAAAGCATTGCTAAAGTTGGCATTGTTCTGAAGCAATTTAGGGAAAGAATAGGGTAAATTATGAAATATGAAAAATGTATGTTTCGAAAATGTTACAATCGATTATAGAAGATTCCAAGATGGAGATTTTAGGTTGGCGCTAAAAAAAGCAGGGTTGCTAATACACGGGCAGAAACAGCCTGCACTCGCCCCAAAATCATTGGATTTTCAGGTAACCTCAAACAAAATTACTAAAGTTGGCATTGCACTGAAGCAATTAGGGCAAAAAAAGGTTAAATTATGAAATATTAAAAATGTATTTTTCGAAAATATAATAATCTATAAAAGAAGCAGAGGTTGGATAAGTCATGGTGGATAGAAGAAACGAAGGTTTTGTAGATTAGCGCTAAAAGAATCAGTGTTGCCAATACACAGGATGAAACATTGGAAAACTGCATCCAATCTAATGGGATTTCGAAAATTTGCTGAATTTGGTGTTGCTATGAGGCAACGTTGGGCAAGAAAGAGTTGACAACAACGGAGGCTAAATTGTTTAATGATGTTTTGAAAGTGGTATGTACTCCGGGGATTATTTCTTATCCTAAGGAAAAGTAGAAGATAAATATGTAAACTAGGTTACAACCTGTTTACATCTTGTAATCATTATGCACGTGTACCGGCATAAAAGAAGTTTGTCGGCTCGGCTTATTTACCATGGGAGAGAATAGGAGGCGAATGATGAAAGGAAAATGAAAATTCATCGCCGCTGGATGAGTATTGATACAAATGCAGCCTTGGTTGTTTTTTTAAAGAAGAATAATAAAGGCAATTAATCCTCTAAGATGGGAAAGAGGATGGCCGAGGAAGAATTTCAAGGATTTTTCAGAATAGGCCGTTGGCCTCGTCGTGTATCGTCTTCGACACCGACTAGCACACTTTCCGTCCCACTCCACTTATGATCTTGGTGCATAATGCATGTGCCACGATCACTTTCTCGTTTTGAATACAATCAAGGGCCGGTGGGGGGGTCGGACCTTTGTCGGTGATTTTTATCAAGATTCCAATTCTGGAGGTTTCTCCGGTTTAACACGATTTACACTGGCCGAGCATGCAAACATACACCGGTACAGATAAAAAAAAAGGATAACCGCCGTTTCAGAGAGATTTTTTCGAATTATTTAAATTTTACAACTGAAGAATTAACTATCAAAAGGTGATAGAGAATATAATGGACTTGTCAGAGAAGTCAGCTGTTGTGAGTTATAAGGGAGTGTTGTTGAGTAAGTTACTAAAAAAGAGATAGGGATGAGTATGAGTGAGGAGTTTGTTGCGTCTGAATTTGATAGGTTGAGGAAACATAAGTTCATAGTTGAGGAGCCGAATGGACTCGAGGACCATTAGAAACACAACATTGGGTGTGACTGGAAAGATTGGATAGAAGTTAGATGATTTGGCTGAGCTCTTAATTTCCGTACAGCTCATGTCGTTTCGATAGTTGTATATTAGTCAATTATAGTTCCCGGTTTGGATCGCCTGTGGCGAAAGAAGACAATTCGTATAATTTGTCGTGGATAGACAAACAGGCTTGAAGTTTTCAAGTGGAAGAATTGCTAGCCAATGTCAAGTTAAGGTATCTGCTTTTATTTTTATCCCCAATTTCTTTAGCCAAGACACATGGTTGATTGAAAGGACCGATCGACAGTGCCATCTGCAACTGGGAACAGAGAAGTATTGAGGTGATTAGGGATGCCAGGATTATTAAGTAAATGATTAGACCAAGAGCACTACTTCAGGTGATCCTACCCGGGCAGAATGACGGAGTGAACCGTCATTGCCCAGAAGTAATTGTCTGCAGGTACGACTTTGTTACGCCCTGGCTGTTCACCTCCCCGATTTTGGGACTTCCAGTTTGAAATTTAAAAAAAAAATATATATATATATATATATAAATATATATAATTTTCGGAGTTAGGAGTCGGAAAAATTCCAATTGTTTTGTAAAAGGTACCTCTAACGTGGAGGCCGCCTAGATCATGAATTGAGACGGCGGAGACCGTGGAAACAATACGGTGGGTCGGTGGCAGTGGACGAGGGTTAGCGGACGGAAGCAGGCAAGGCGAGCGTGTGAACAGGGAGGAGAGAAAAGAAGGGAAAAATATCGGAAGAATAAAGGATATCCTACTCAGTTTGGTCCAGCGTGGCACACCATCATTCTCCTCAGGACTCAGGAGCTACCTCGGGGAAGGAGTGAAGAGGACAGGCGCAGTTCGAGACCTCCAGAGAATTCCCCGTTTGAGAACAGTACGGTGCAGCGCAGAGATTTCATGTTGGGAGTGCCCTGAAGGAGTCGTACAAGAAGACGCCATTCGAGACATATATTCGAAATTCTTCCCCCACGGAAGATTTACTGGTGACACTGTCGACCCTGCTCCGCGGTTCGATATACGAGAAGCTGCGGTGGGCGTTCAAACTGTACGACATTAACGGCGACGGCTGCATCACCAGGTCCGAGCTCGTGGAGATCGTTATAGCTGTCCACGAGCTGATGGGTCGTCGATCGCACCAGGATGACATGATCATTCAGTCATTAAGAGTGTTCGATGGCCAACGATGCCGAACTTGTGGGTAAAGGGTCAACTTTGTTCAAGAGATATGTAGAGATTACTCAATTTTTTCGATAAAGTGACAAATGTGCAGTGCAGGACACGCTTAAAATGTGCGCTGAACTTGGTTGGGGGTAATTTATTTCTTTTTCTTTTATTTTCTTCTCTTTTTCCCTTTTCTTTTTAGGGATTCACTATTACTAATATAGTTGTGGTTCCCCGAGAATCCCTCCCCTTCTCCACTGAGCGTCAGCAAATTATTACCGAAGGTAATAACTTTACGATACGGTAGTTGGTACAAGCAAGAAGTCCTGGAGTTTACAGACCGTCCCAGCATGCCAAACTGATACCTGCGCGTCGAGACAGCTGGGTAATTCTGTTTTCCCCAAAAGAAGCGGCAGAGAACGTAAAATAAAATAACGTTCAAGGGGGCTGTACTTCGTCATTAGCGTAACCGTGTTTAAACCGAACTTTAACCCTCAAGAGGCCAATAGAACACACGTCGGCGTCCGAATAAACGAGCTAGCGTTAATTGCCTAAACACCCCTTACCGAGGGTACCTTTAGCCTTCCTTACTTTGAAAGAACACCGGCTTAATTTCTTGAACGGGAGAAACTCTGAGATTTGAATTAAGACAGTTTTGTCGAACTTAATTCCATCGTCGCACTGGTTTTCCTCTTAAAATAAATGTCCATGTATGGTGGTTTCCAAATCTAATCGGTTCGTACTAATCTATTTTTCAAAAAACGCAAAATTCCAAAGTTCTGTACAACTCTTAACCTTTATTTTCATGTTTATTGGAATTAGACAAGTCCTAACTAGGTGAAGTTGATATACTTTACTTTATACTTAATATTAAGTAAATATTAGACGAACCACCCTGTTTAGGAGCTAATGCGTTACGACGAACCGGACGAACTTCAACAGGAACCTGACAAGTTGAACCACCAACAAGATGTGGTTCCAGAAACTTAATTTTATTTCAATCCTTCCTTCATTTTCAACTTTAACTATAATACTTTAATTCAAAGTATGTTCATTTTAAATCAGCATTGGGACTGTGGGTTGGTTGAACTGGTATGGTAATAAGGAAACTCGGAAGCGGGTTGTGCTCTCCAGGCAATGCGGCCTTCTGGCTTATTCTACCTTCCTATTTCCTTATTTCAGTGCAATAAACTCAATCCTTTTTCTTAGAAGTATCAGATCATTGACTCTGCTTCAATTTCCTTTCCTAGATTTTTTCATTGTTATATGAAATCTCAATTGAGTTTCGTATGCGAAGGTGACATGGGTGCCTGTATCCTCTTCATGATTTCTCAGATGCCAGAGACTAGTTAGTAGTTCTACTACTCCTCAGAATTTTGCCCGTTTTGGTGATGTTTGTTTCATCGTAAGTTCATTGTGTCTAGTGCCGTTAGTTTATCCACTTCTCCTTTTGTTGTACCAATTCTACGATAGAGGATTCTACATTTTTGTTAGCCCAAGTACAGGCTCGGAGTATATGTATGGATTCGTAGATCTTCCTAATGGCTGAGTAAGCTTTTTCGTTGCCCAAAATTTCCTTTGTATTCTGAAACCAAAGATATCAGGTTGTTGTGTTTCCCCTGGTTTTGGAGATTTTGAATGCTCTGACCAGTCTGTCTGCTTTTTCGTTACCCAAAATCTTCACTCGTGGGTTTGTTGAACTACTCAATCTTAATCTCAATAATTACATTGGGATTGTCAATAACTATCACATTACCCAAGTAGGGCTTATAGCCGTTGCGTCCGTCGGTTGTCGCCAGAGCGTTTTCGGTAAGGGCGGTCGTGGTGTTTTCATTCCGAAAAAAATTGTAATTAATTTGTAGAGATTTATAAAGCAATTGTTTGATAGTTACTATAAGCCGCATACAAGAGGAAAGGTTTCACTTAAAAATGTTGGAGTTGTTCAATTTTGACTCATGTTGAACCGGGTCCGTCTACACAAGCGTGTATTGAAGGCTTTGGGCCTTCTTCAGTGAAGAACTGTATGCCTCGTCCGTGTACGGCTTTATAGGTTGTTGGGAGCGTCGGTTGTCGCTAGGAACGCTGCTGACCACGCCTCCAACCTCCTCCTAACGATAACGAGGGCAACCAACACCAATAGACCGTTCTTCACTGAAGGTAGCGTTTGAGTAGTTAAAAAAATAAGTGAAGACGGACGTAATAAGTGGTCCAATGAAGGCTCAGTATGACACTGATTCTCAGACCAACACCCAGCATCAACTCATAACGTTAATTTTGTTCTTTCATACGATAAACGAGCAGCCATTTATGTCATTTGGGACAATAACCAACAATGGTCTAAGGACCGTGATTACAACATTATTAATGTTTTAAACCAACCTTGGTATGGGAAAAGGTTATTAAAGTTCAACTGGGTGTGATTGTTAAAGAATCGTGATAAGTTGATGATATTACACGTTTCTTTTAACGTTTTAACAATGGGCTAATTTAAAGCAAAAACCAATAACGGCCTGTTCGTGCCTTTGGTTCTAATACATTTCACATACCCTTTGGCTCATATTAAAATTAAAATGACTGATAATTAAAACATTTTTTGATAAAAATCAGTGATACGATTCCCTTCTCCTCGGTTGTTTTTTAATAGAGGGAATTACATAAGAACTACTTTTATTCTGCCCCTCACCTTGGAAATAATTACCACTGATCTTAAATTATATCGAGATATCCGGATCATTCGGGGTCTCGGTCCGAAGTTATAACTCACCGGCCGTTTCGGAAGTATCCGTGGGAATGGGCGAATCCTTTCTCCTCGACACTCGGCTATCTACATTACACTCTCGTTAGCATTTCGACATTCATGCCCGCAATAAAACACATGGCAAGCCTTTCACTAATATTTCTCATCAATATAAATCTCCTTATTTCGTAAGAGCGGGTAAATAATAAAGGAAAACTTTCGTTTTCTTTCGAGTTCGAAGCGACCGGGAGGGCGGCGGGTAAGGCGTCTTCCCAGGAGGCGCCCGTGTCTCCCGAAGGATAACGTTATAAATTATATTTCGAACATATTCTACGAGATTTCTATCGCTTCACTGTCCGGTCTGAAAATAGATCTTGCTGATTTATACGAGGGGATAGGAATGCCGGGTTACAGCCTTGGTCAGTGAACCAGGCGAGACATGTCATCTCTAACACGGTCGTAAACAGATAACGGAATTTCGAACTACGTTGGTAATTAATTATTTATCATAAACATGCCAGAATTGAGAATTTCCAGAAGGATGTGGCGAAAAGATGACCTACAATTTTGAGCTGAAGCGAAAAACAGGAAATGTCGCATCGAATCAAATTATGTACAATCTATGTAATCTGGTAAATTTCCGGGCCGACAACCAGCTAGGTCATCGCCTGCCCTCTGTGTTTTCTTTCTTTTTCTGGACTTTCACGTGTAAATGGTATGCAAATAAGAAAGCATGTATGATTGGGAATCAGTTGGTATCTAGCCACTACCATATAGGAACGATATCATATATATAAAGAGTGACTGGCGATAAGTTTAGAAATTTTCACGTGTTTCTACTCACCATATGCAACAAAAAAAATTCATCAGAGGCTTAATGAAACTGGTAGATGAGGAAAATTTTCATTCTGTTAATTGTGATCCCGAAACTAGTACACGTGTGTTACGTATAGGTTGGGATACCTTCCGTCGAGGATAGTACCCTTCCCATTTTACAAGGGTGATGTACACGAGGAAAAATTCAACTCACCGCTGGCGGTTTATTCAGCTTCAAACTTTGCACCCTGTTTATTCGAGTGAAAGAGCCCCTCTGGTATGATGAAATCGTTTGAAGGTACGATCTCAGTGTGGAAACCGAGCTTGGTATCCAGTAACAGTAAACGAAATGTTATCAACAAGATGTGCACTTTAAGAACAAGGACAAAATTTAAATCACCAACTTGAGGAAATCGTCAGCTGATAAAATAAAGCCAACTTTTTGAATTAAACATTAAAAAACTGACATGAAACTCAAGAGCCAGGAGGAGGATTAACTGGAAAAATTGAACCTGTCCCCTTCTATTTTTTTTTCTCAAAAAATTCCAAATTATTGGATCTTCCATGAGCGCAATCCGAAAAATCCAATTTGAATGGAGATCTTTTGAGCGAATTTGCAAAGCTCCAGGAGTTTGTAGTTATTAACCAATCCAACATTTAAAAAAAAATCCCAATTTTCTTTTTTCAGAATTTTTCGAACAGAATTTCTGAGCAATTCCGCAATGTAAATAAGCTGCATTACAGAAAATTTAACGTACTTTCAGGTGGTACAAACAAGATTTTTCTACTGCCAATAATTCTGAAGTTTTTAACCACCAAAAAAAAAAAAAAAAAAAAAAAAAAAAAAAAAAAAAAAAACTACAGATTATCGGTTAACTTCTCATTACGCCTTCTGAGTCGAGATCGGATCTGAATCCAGTTTTCCGCGCATAATTTTCAGATACGTTTTTATGATAACACCTTCCCTGGGGAAAAAGTCATAAAATTGTTGTTTGGAAATATTTTAATATACGGAAAACAAGTGACAAGTGTAAAATATTCTCGAAAGGCTTAAAAACCTTAATTTTTATAACGTTAATGAATTTTTTATCTTTTAATCTTATCGTGTAATCGGATTGGATTCTCGACGAGAAATAAAATGGCCACGGAGAGCTTTAGAGAAGTATACTTCATTTTAAATTTTTAAATTCACTAATTTCGTGGTCGGCTCGACCGATTAATATATTACAATTAAATAAGGTTTTTAGTTCAGATTTTTAAAAAAATCAATGGCGCGAGCGGGATTCGAACCCGCGACATTTGAAAAATGGCTAAAAGGAGGAAAATTCAAAAAGTTGGTGTCCGAGGGTATCGAGGTGACGGTAGCTCAAGTAGTAGAGCAGCTGCCCATCAAGTCAAAGATCGCGGGTTCGAATCCCGTGCCAGTAACATTTTTTATCGCAACAAAAAACCATAATTAATTGTATTAAATATATCGATATTTGGTTTTTGATAAAACGGAAAACCTATGTATCGATATATAGATGAAAGTTTGCCATCCATACTAGCCAATTTATTGGCAACACCCCGACCTCGGCAGCTGGATGGATGAGACCCCAGTCTGGCCCCCTGACTGCCAACATCCTGCGATGGTGATTGTCAAATATGGAGGAACAATGTGAAAAAGTTGAAAAATTGTAAAAAAAATTTAAACCTTAATTAATTTACTTCGATGTTCAAGCACAGCGGTCCCTACATCTAGAAACCCATGTAAAACTGCTACTAAACCCGATTTGTCGAGTAAAACTAAACGTATTTTAACGTACTTAATAAAAATGGCTCAATACTTGAAAAACCTACTAAATTTCTTCTAAAAATTGCGGAAAAAATGTGGAACTAAGATTAGGTTATATGATGTCCGACATAGAAATTGTGCCCTGCGTACTTTCACCAATATTAACCTACTATACTGTATTGTAATGTTTTTATATTAAACTACAACCTTTTTGCCTAAAAATAAAAATTGTTCCGTGAGATTCCGAGCTTTAGAAAATTCTTAAATATTTTGAAAGTGTTTCGATGTCTATAAACTTGTCAGCTAACCGTCCTATACGCTGTTTAAAGATTCTTCTACTATTATTATTATTTTAAATTATCTGTCAACTTTCACACTTCTAACAAATTCTACACTCTTTAAACTTTCGGCACAATTTTGTTATTATAGAATTTTATTGCCTTGAAACGATCCGTTCGTCCATTTTGTATGAAAACAATCGTTGCACATTAAGAAAAAAAGTCAAATTGCAAACGATTGGCTAAAATAAGGTAAATATATTTGAAAAAAATGCTCCCGAAAATGACAACTTTTTAGGCTCACATTGAACAACAGAACGACTTTTAAAAATTGTTTGAAATACGGTAGTTTAAAGTGTGCCACGTAAGCAAAATGCACACTCTACCAAAAATGAAATCAGAAATAAAACCCATCGAGATTGTAAAGTGCAAAAAAAAAGTATCCCTCCGTCATAATTTACAAAAATTTGGCAAATTTTGATTAAAATATTTTAATAGTTCACCTTACACAAAGATGCCAAAATATTCCGGCCGATTTTAAAAAATTATTCCATAAACCCACATGGAATCAATTGCCCTACGCTTTAAATCCGCGCTGTAAATAAAATGAGGAGATTCGTCTCATTTGGGAGTTATTTGTATGAGTCTAGTAGAAGGAAAGAGAAAACGATGGAAAGAAGATGAACTGTATATTAAAGAATGTATAAATATGCTAAATAAGAAACTGGTCTTAAGGACTATTACAGATCAGCTGATACGAAAGAGCTTATAAATTATTATAATCTACCATAAAACGTTGTAATAAGTATTTAAATACATTTAATTTGATGATTTTTTTAATCTACTTTTCTTTTTCTTAAAGCATGTTTTTCCCTTAATTAATTAAGTATTCAGACCTATTATGTAATAATTATCCGGCTAACTGGGGTCCGCTTAGAGGGATTTTGAAGTAATCAATCGGCTCTGCGTCATCTTCAGTGAGGCATTGCCTGTCTCGTGCTGTTGAGAAGGACGGCTGTCGCTTGGAGCGTTGGCAGTTCGAGGCGTGGCCATGGTGTTCCTAGGCGTGGCCTCTAGCGTCGACCTGCGTTATAAACATCATATTCCCTATACGGACGAGGCTCACTGAAGATGGCACAAAGCCGAACGCGTTTGAGTAACTACAAAACGAGCGAGTTTAGACGGCCCCAGAAGGCAAAACCCCCGTAGAGGTTCAACATGTGTCCTCTCGCAAACTGGTACCCACTTCAATGTGTATATAGTAATTGCTATTTTGTATATTGTCAAAAGAATAAGAAAAAATAAGTAACTATTAATTATTTATGTCCGAGTATTGATTTCGTTTAAAATAAAATTATATACGAAACCTTAAAAAGGCAAATACAATTTTTTCTATCTTCGGAATGGTAATATGAGAATTTCTCTAAATACTGCGGCAGGCGGAGGTCGAATCCATATTTTGTCAGATTGTTACAAAAATATGTCACCGTCTCACATTCCACAAAACGGACCAAAACAGGCGACTTTCTTTTGCCCGATATCATTTTCAGACATTTAACTAATCCAATGCCAAAAATGGACTATATTCAGGATATGCGGGAATAAGGGCAGGAGGAAAGGATAAACGAGTCGGTGGTACATTAGAACATTAAAAAAATAAATGCATTTGCAGTTAAGTAGAAGTGGGACATAGATGGTAGATACGACCCCGTGCTCTTGTCAAAGCCGAATCATCATGTCAGAAAATGGGTCTAGGACTTGAATTTTTTCCTAGCCGACGAGCGGATGAAATCTTCGACCTCGGTGGATTTTAAAAATGATTCACCGACCGGCCAGCTGTTTCCCGTCTGCCGGCGCGGCGACCCCCGCTCCACGTGCCGGCACCAGGTGAACACGACAGCTGCCGTTCTCAGGCCCTCACGGTACAAGCACAACTGCGGTTTACGAAGGGGAAGAGACGAATGTGCGAACGGCACGAAGCCTTTTTCGGGTCCGCGACGTTTCGCCAGATCGCCTACACTGGCGGCACGGTGGGCTTCGACACCAGCCACCGAAACAATGGGCCGTGGGCGCGAAACGTGGATACTCGGCGAAATCGGGACCGCAGTGGGTTTATGTTACAATGTCTCATGTCACCAGGAAGTATTTAGCTTAGTTTCGACATTGTTTTTAGAGTGAGCCAAGTCCCTCGTGTATCGTTAACGCTAATCGATCTTCCTCATTCACGAGAAGATTGATGATTACTTTTGATGAAGACACATTCTCGGATAAATCCGGCCAGCGTTAAGATCTATAAATTAATTCATTCATAGTTATCATTCATTAAAATTCTTAATCTCGAAGACGGTTATTAATTTCTCTCCGAGTTTGACTACTCATACATGACGTGATGTTCATTTCACTTTCTAACAGTTTTAAGATAAAACTGAAATATTTTTTTTTAAACTTTCATACACTCTCCAAAGAGATGTTTTATCTGGTTTCCGCTTTCATCCCCTTAGCGATTATATTCACAATACAGGCTTGCCGAGTTTTGAAGCTAATTATAGGTGTAACCGAGTTGTGATTTTTATTTGTGCACTCGGTCTTACCTCACTTCTCAATACTGTTAACATTTATCGTTGGATTTTTAAAGAACGCTATTTAAGATCTCTTTATTCTCGCCGTCTTCAGACAGTCGATGCGGAAACTTATCAGGGTAGAATATCAGTGAGGCATAAGGTTTTTGGTGGGGCTTGTTTGACCATTTCAAAGCCAAATTGTTATTAACAAATTTGAATCGCCGCCCTCTTCCTCTCTTGAGCTGAAAAACTACAGATCGGTGCTTTCTTTGATATAGCTCAAGCATTTGATTGAACCCGGGTTTCCTGTCGAAGTTTAATCCTTCCCTTCATCTACTCCCACATATTCCGATCATACGCCTTCTTTCAGTTAGGGAACATACTATCTGTCAGGGGTAGAATCCAACAGGGTCCCACCCTTCATTCAACCTATACTGCTAACCTCCCTGCCAAACCCGACACATCCATTCACACTTTTGCAGAAGATACTGCTATCCTTCCAAAAAAGATAACCATCTCACATCCCTCCCTACCTACATGGTCATGTTATCAACCTATAACCTTGGAAGAAAATCTTGCGGAAAATAAAAGAACGTATAACTTTTACCCTACAACGTGGGATAACGCTATAACTACATCGTACATCTTCCTATACATAAAAAGTACAGTTGACAAAAGATTGACTAGGAATCCACATGCATGAACTGCCCCAAGTTACTCCACTACAAGACTAACGATCAAAAATGACGCACTACTAATAACCAGTACGATAATAATACCAATTTGGGGCGTCGGTGGCCGCAAGGTTCAGTCTTTGACACGGCGCTCATCACTGTAAGGTAAAGGTCCCGGGTTCGAATCCAATTGCCCTGCATTCGAACCCGACATACTTACAAATGGGCTTTTTTTTCAAAAACCTCGCACCCTGCTGTTGCGAACCATCGTAAAAAAATAATAATACCAATTTGGACGTACGTGAGTGTTTCGTGGTCCAAATAAATTCTTTTTCTATTGATTATGGCTTTGGTTGAGGTAAAAAAGTCAGTGTCCCGAGCAGGATTCGAACCCACGACCTTCGGTTAAATTCTAAACTAGCTAAGATTAAAGAGAAGCTTTTCAAGCTTTCCGTGGACATTTCATTTGTCATCGAGAATCAAACAGACTACACGACATTTTAAAAATGACAAAAAGACCAGAAAATTCAAAAGGTGGGGTTGAGATGGGAAGGTGGTATCCGAGTGGATGGAAGTCACAATAGTTCAAGTGGTTAGAACAGCGGCGTACTGAGCCGAAGGTCGTGGGTTCGAAACCCGCTCGTGGCACTGACTTTTTTACCTCAACCAAAGCTTTAATTATTTGAAATTGACCTAAAGGACCAGCCAATGTTCTAAACAGTGTCACCTCTTGGGCGACATGCATTGGGGATTGATTATAATAAATGCTAATCATGGATTGAAATATCGCGGTTTGCCGCGCGTGAGGTTCCTCCACCCCGATGTCACAAGGGCGGAATTGAAGAAGATTGCGGAACTAACGAGATAAATTAGGTGTGAGCTAGATGCTGGTGCGAAAGGATAGATCAGGAGAACGCTCAAACCTACTAAGCTTTATTTCCTTTTTATAAATATATGTCCTTATTATTTGGTGAAATTCATTTCTTGTGATTTAGTGTAACTATTCCTTTCTCCTTTTTTTTAGAGAGAGAGAAAAGGGACATCTGGAGTTGGGTCATAAGAATAGTATCCTACGAAGATTTTCTAATACAACATCCTCCAAATAGTGAACGTTCGTTAATTTTTTCTATGTACGCATTTACTCAACATGCTTTTAAGAAAAATTGGAATAATGTGGACGTTATCGTCAATAAATAATTTATTCCGTTTCTATTGTATTAAGTTTCTATTTTTTATTGTATTTCATTATACCAAATATCTTTTTAACTTTGCCCTTGGCATATTTTATGCTGGCTATAAATTTTATACATATTTTTTACTAATCATATGTAAGTGTTTTTATATTAACTATGATATAAGACCGTACTACTTGGGGCTTTTCCAGCAAAGTACTTAATAATAAAGAACCCATGATGGCCTTAACATTCATTTTGTGAAAGATGTCATAAAATCCCGCTGCATAAATTTCCACAAATCCCTTTCATTGCCCTGATCAGTTAGTTTTAAACCTAATTTCCCGAACTAAACGCAATAATTTTCCAATGAGATTAAAGCAGTAGCCTCGCGACCAATTGTCCAGGGAAATGTAGACCCCCCGCTAGAAATGACAAAACTGTGTGATTATTCGCAACCTAGTGCCAATTTTTGATTTATTTTATAGTGCTAGGTTTTGTATTAGTTTATTTTCAAAATTTGTGCATATCAATAATTTTGTATGCATTATAAAAGAAAATCTCCATTTTGAAAATTTGCTGTGTAAATAATTTCTGTAAATAATAATAAAGAAGTATCTATGGAACAAATATCGATAAAGGGATGGTGAAAAAGTTTTTTTTTTTTTTTAAGGTGAAGTTCTTATCGGTTTCTTTTAAGGACTACAAAATGGCCTGAGATGGACCCGGGGAAGACTAATGCTTTCCCATGAGAGATGCCGACCGACAAAAAAATCCGTCTAGACCTAGAGAGGCGCGTTTAAAATCTGAGCACCGCTATCTTGTGTGAATCTCGTAGGTATGGTTTTTTATACGGACTTCGGTTATCTGATCGAATAGTTTGCCAGTTGATTTTGTGGGTTTTAGTCAGCTCTGGAGAAAAACAATCAATTAGAACCTGAAATTTATTTCCTTTAGCATTTATCGACCGAGTATTTTCTTGTGAAAACACGATTTCATAATCGTTGTCGCTGCACATTTTACGACAACGAAAGAACAATCGTTAGTCTTTTAAGCTTATTCTTTGTATTTCGGCAGAATATAACAATAATGTGTTGTTCTGCGAATCGGTGAATTCACGTTGAACCAGTATAGGGTCAAGG
Source organism: Cimex hemipterus (assembly GCA_039619505.1). NCBI lineage: Eukaryota > Metazoa > Arthropoda > Insecta > Hemiptera > Cimicidae > Cimex > Cimex hemipterus. Next base: position 20,259,686 of record CM077111.1, on the reverse strand, counting down.
GTGGACCATCTCCTCTCCCAGGTTTATTGAATTACTCAAACGCGTTTCGGCATAGCGTCATCATCAGTGGTCTGCCTCGTACAGCTTTATATGCAGTTGGGACGTCGGTTGACGCCAAAGACACTACCACCAACGAACACCACGCTGACCGCAAACGCTACTGGCGATAACTGACGTCACCAAACCATGAGACAGACAGTTCCTCACTGAAAATTGAGTGAAGACGGACCCAATAAGTGACCGAATACCTGTTCTGTAAAAAGTACACTTACAAGGGAACGATCAAGTTGGTAGGTCACGGATTTGAACCAAATTTTTTAGTAATCCTACACTCCACAAATGCTGACATCTAGTCACCACTTCTTGTGAATAAGCCCTGGTTTCGCCTGTACAACTTTTTTTCAGTTTTTTTTATTGCGCCGGTCTACTTGCTGAATGAATTGAATATACTATTCTACAGCATTTTTATGAATATTGCAATAAAAAATATAGGAAAAGATATCAAAGTTTATCCATAACCAAAAAATGTTTTAAAAACGAAATATTTTTCAAGTAATCTCGGTTATAAAGTTCGTGGAAGGAAAGACCCATAAATATAAATTTTTGTTTGAATTCAAATTCAACGATTTTCTGACCCGTAATATTTTTAAAAATTTTGAAAGTCGTTATTGAATTAACCGATTGTAAACGCTATAATTAAAAAAATCTAAACGGTTTTTAACCTCAAACATATTTTTTTGAATGTAGAGGAACGCAGCTATTTAACGTCGATTTGTAGGATTAAAATATAAAAAAAATTATTCTATGAGAAAATGCACAAAATAAAAAATTATTAAGTTATAATACTATCAATGACAATCAAGCAAGTTGTCGAAAATATCATCAATCAAATATCCGCGAAATTCGATACTTCAAGGGTTTGATAGCTATATAATAGCGACAATGAGGCCAAATTTATATTTTGACCATTTTTTTGTCCTACTTTGATTACAGAAGGTCTGTTAAAATTTAGTCTGTGTGAAATATGGCAAAAGGAGGGAAAACTAGTAAGGTGAGGTTGAGATGGGGAGTCGATGTCCGAGTGGATAGAGGTCACGACAGCTCAAGTGATAGATGAGCGGCGTTGAAATTAATTCAACAAAAATAATATTGTGTGGGGATTAGCGACAGTTAATCGATAATTATTTAGAAATCGTGAGATGGGGGTCTGGAGTGATGTAGGTTTCAGAAAAACATTTTCTTTGTCGTGCTAACGTTTCCATCTTTATTGAGATCATCATCAGGGCTCAAAGTGTTTTTCTTCTGTGTAATTGTGCCAGTCTTGCGTGTCGTGTTGAGAGTGAGGGAGTGGGCACGCAAGAACGGCTCAACACTTTCAGCCCTGAAGATGATCTCAATAAAGTTCGAAACGTAGGCACGATAAAGAAAATGTTTTTCTGAAACCTTTATCACACCAGACCACATCTCACACCGAGACGATTTCCAAATAATTAAAAATAATATTTTTTAATTTCTAAATAACGATTTATGTTCATTTTTTGCATAAATTAACATACATTCTGTGCGCAAAGTAGGTCGGTAGTCAGTAGGTTGGTCAATATTGGATTTAAAAAGTTGTGAAATAATTAATTTCATGTTCATTTTTGCGAGAAAAAAATATTGACTTATTATTTAGTGCATATTACTTAATATTAAAGAAAAATCAATTATATGTAGTGGCCTATTGACCAAATTACTTCTTTCAATTAATTAATCTTTTTATGTTAGGTTTTGTTTGAGATGAAAAAGTTCGTGCCACGAGCGGGATTCGAACCCAGATCTTCGGTACGCCGCTGTTGGCCACTTGAGCTATCGTGACTTCGATCCGTTTGGACACCCAATCCCCATTTCAACCTACAACCTTTCGAATTTTACCTCCTTTTTGCCATTTTTTCAATTAAACAAAAATGTAATATCAAGCTTAAGAACGAAAGTGATCTCGATATGTCAAAAGGAAAAGAGATTAGAGGAAATCAAAAATATTGACGTGGTTTAAAAAAAAAATTACCTACGAAATTATGTTCAATTGATCATTTAATTTTCCTCAAATTCTAATGTTAATTTTGAGAAGCAGTTTAGATGTGACTTGTTCTGAAAGAAAATTAAGAGCCGCAAACGCACATATATTAATTTTAGCACAAAAACATGATTTTTAAAAAAAGAATTGGTACATTTATCTTGATCTTAAAGGATATTTTAATAAACGGGTAAAAACTAGTTTGAAAATTGTTAAATTAAGCCCATTAAACTGGGTTGGAGTAACGGAAACTTGAAGACTTTTGGTACTTTGTAAAGTAGTTCCGACGAACTGAAAAGTCACTTCCTTCTATGACCGAACTCGAAACAAACAGGTGTTTCTAGAGTTTTGTAACTTTATGAAACTTTATGGCATTCAGTTGGACAGAAATTTATTCCGGCGAGACGAGACGGGATTCACCGGGAAATACCGTGTTTTACGTTCAATGTCTCATTTATCGGAGTGAAAACCAGAGGGTCCAGTCTCGAAACCGCAGCTCGACTTAATAACCCATCCGGCCACTCGTTAAATTGCATTTATCGCGATTACTGTCAATCTTGGGTTTAAACGGTTTCGATATTCCCCAGATTTTTTTTTCCCTACCAGGAGGCAACGGGAGTGTAGAAAGTTCGCCCCGATGTTTACAGACGGCAAACAAAACGGCGCCCTGAGATCAAAGGGGAGAACTCGCGTTCGCTAATTGGACGTCAGTTTGCCGAGGAATCCGACTGGCATTCTTTTTCCTCCCCCTAAACCATCGATGTCGAAGCGATGATTATTATAACGGTTGTAATTTTTTTTTAAACACGTAACACTGAATCCAAATTGACATTATCGGCCCAAGGTCTCCCGTTCAGGGTCACGGTAATGAATTGGTCATGTTTATATGTTAATAACGTTCTGCCCTCATGACGACAGTATTCTGTCAAAGAGTGCTACTTAAATTGCAATTTAAAAAACTTAGAAGACTCTAGTTCAAAAGTTGGCCAAAAACACCGTACAAGCTCTGCAGTAGATCTTCAAAACCCCTTCTTTTCGATTTACAATGGTTTACTCTCGCCTTGATGATTAAAATTTCTCAAGACTGTTATGCAATTTCAATTACGGCTTGAAATTCAAATGCCCTCCGAGACCTGGAAAGCTACGATCGAAACAACTTCATTGCAAATGACAAAAAATTATGCAGGACATTTCATCCAGTGCCAAAAAATTACAGACTGCTTGAAATGAGAACGCTGTATAAATCAGGAGATCGTACATAGATAAAAGAGAATAACAAGAAATTATCAATCTACTACTATCTGCCTCGTTTTCTATAATGGTGGCGGCATTATATAAATGTTGTTAATTAAAAAAAATAAAAAATAAAATGCCTAATATCAAAGTACTGATCTTTTTTAATACACACGAATGAAGAAATAAAAGGGAAAATTGGGTCGCGAGTATAGCACATTGGTATCTTTTAGCGTATTCTATCCGAATTTAATTTACTCTATGCCTACAGTTATAGTTTGCCAGAGAAGTAAATCTGCCCTTCAAAACTTTAAAATATAAAAAAAACCTAAAATATTTCAATGAATCTATAATGCTTTCTTACCTCTTATAACTTTTGTTTATCCAATAATACTATAATAATATATATTTATTAAAAGCTCAAGGAACAATCGATTATCATTATGATTTATATAATTGGTAAAACCTCGAGATGTAAAGTCCGTAAATAGACCATTCAAGTCCTCTGGATATGATTAAATCGTTAAAACACTCGATAGAGCGGGATTTAATTAATTGTTTGCAGTTAGGTCACATCTGTCCCTGACTAAACAGCCAGTATTTAACATATCGTCGCTGTATCAAGGATTTGTGATAACTATATATATGGGAAGCATCTGACGGCTTTTGACAAATAAGCGATAACAAGCGGACCAGGATGATAGGCTATCGCAAATAACTTTCTACTGGAATATTCTGCCCGATGTTTTCATTAAATAGAGAGATTGTGCGTAACGTTAGCGTGACACCCTAAATTGATTGAATTAACGGAACGCCATCTGAAACTGTAAATGCTTGTTAAAGGATGACGGTAAAGTCAACAAAGTAGTGGTTTGCTAGAAATATTGTCGAGTTAAACAAATGTTGGAGTATAGTAATTTTTTTTTTTATATTTAACATTTTCTAAATAGTAAACGTTTTCATGAATTTTGCTTTTGCTCAAGAGCGGTAGCGTTGATGTCTACAACGCGATGGCACCGCTGAACGATCCCGTCAATCATGTCTACCTTATTCTCATTCCCTTTCCTCCCATTATCCCAAATCACCTCTCTCCTCGTGAATGCAATGCCTCAGGATTTAATCCAGTTTCGAGTAAATGAACACTACAAACCAACAGGCAATTTGACGAGACTCTAAGATTCTGTTGCAATATGATCCTGTAGAACAGGCGAGAAATTTGAACTACGGGCGCAAGCAAGATCCAGGCCCATAGCTTGCTACTAGGGTTTGGGGTTCGAGTGGTTCTTGTGGAGATTCCTGGAGAAGGTTTCCCTCTAGGGTGTGGTTAGTATTCTAAATTAAACTCAAATTAAAAGCCGAGTCCAACCTTCCTGTCGTTAGTACCTACGATTTAGGCTTGAGTGGTTCAGTCAGCGATGCTGGTCGGGCGGTATGACAGAGCCCTGCAGAAAGACCACGCGGGGAAGAACTTAACGGCTGAACGTACGAAGTGAAAACCTACCGTACTGCACAACACATCGTAGAGTCGTACCCCGATCCCGTGCTTGTACCCCCTGCGACACGGCTTTCGGGATAGACGCGCCTCTCTTTCAGGACCCCGAATAAGACGGGAAATGTCATCTTCCACCGGTTGAGCCACTACTCAAGAGATATGGGTTTGCAGGTATGTAGTTGACATTACCGGATTTTTATGACAGCAAAGACTGCGGTATCATGGGCATTGGTTAGCATCGTATCAGGAATGATATTCTGCAGTGCATACTCTCTAAAGTATACGTCCTAAAAAACGTCCTTGTGCTACTCCACCATCTTCGCGATACCCGGCTGATAGCTAGTGGCCAATGATGACTTGAAAGTATTTGTCGGTAGACAGGATTTTAGAATCAGCTGTAGGCAAAAAGGAGGACTCGTAAGTTTTCAAAGCAGCGACGAATTCTGTACCCAACCGAAGTTTAGTTCATATATAGAATTACAACGGAGCAACTTTTTCTCAAGAACGACTGCAATGATGTCTACAACGTGATGGCACTGTTGAAAAATGGAATAAAGTCTGAATACAAAGTGGTGGTCAGGGATAAGGTTATAAGCATAAAGGATTGGAGAACTTGGTTACGCGGTTTTTCTAGGATTTCACTGCTAATTGTACGACTGGATGAAAAAACAAATTAAATCATTTCTTTGGTTAAATAGGAGCAACTAAAAAAATATTGGTGAAATAGAACGGTGCCCTTGCAATATAAATATCTCTAATATTAAAAAAAAGGTTTATGTTTGAACAACAATCCTGGAGAGGAAGGTATTTATCGAAATGATGTCTTAGGTTGTCAGGACCTCCCTCCTAGTTGAACTAAAATAATAGGTTTTTTATTGGAATAGTTATACGTCCGGGATAAAGACAAACTGGATGTAAATTACAATGGAATGTATTTGAATTCTAATAAAACGAGCGGTCGCAACAATTACAATTACAGCATGGTTCTGTGGCGATGGAGACAAACGTCGGATCCCTTCCTTTTGTGTGGTGGCCCTTCCTTGATGGCCGACTTCCGGCACCGCCCTAGCTCCTTCCGGAACGGGCTGGCCCAGTGGGTCTGCACGATGCCGGCGGGAATCGGTTGATAAAATAATAGAACAAAAGTGAAACGGGCACCGTTCAAAAGGATTCCGTCGACGAGGACGACGACAATTATTGATAAACTTTCTTTCCAATCATTTCGGAAGACATGGGAAAGAGTGTGGCTCATCATTTGGAAGACCGGGATGTTTGCTTTCTATCTTTGATTGGCATCCTCGGAAAGGCAAACTATTGATTTCGGCCAAGATGGGGTCGGGTGAACCCAGAAGCCCTTCAGAGAAAGAGAGACCTTCCAGTTATTACGACCTTCAATAAAATTACGGGACGTAACCGCCCGGCGAAAGTGGAAGTGGGTTGTAAACTATTTTCAATTATTCGCATTACCTTTTCGCGTAATAAACCCCCTGGCGGCTCGGTATTTACGCGTCAGTCCGCATACTTTATCCATGCTAAGTATTAGAAACAATTTCAATTAATTTTGACCTTGGGTCTAAATCACTTTTGACCTCCACTGAAAATAGGTTTGCCGGTAAAAAATTCAGTTCATCAACTTTTTATAACCAGAGGTCAAGATCATTTTAACCCCGTTGCAAAATATTTGTTCTTGCTATACTGCTGACATTAAAATGTCTTTACAGTCCGACCCTCTTTTCACCAGGTTGGGGTGAATTCCACCCCAGCGTTCCTTTCTTCTTCTATTACCACTCCTTTTCTTCAAGAATATTTCAGCTCATGTCTGTTATAGCTCGAGAAAGGTTTTCCCGGTCCCATAACCTATTCCTAGGTTGTTTCTCACTCTACTCAAATCGATCTCCAATGGAATTTTGGTCGAATTGTCCTTTCTTTCAGTACAGAATAAAGAACACAAATACTGAGAGGACAATAAGAAATATATAATCCCTTATGTACGATGCCCCACTTAAGGTTTTTTAAAGGGAACTGTCATCAAACGATGGTGTCTAAAAGAGACCAATACATAAACTATCCAATTGCCTTGCAATAGCTAGGTGTCGGTTATGGAACGAGGGAAACCTTTTGCTTTTTATACAGACCTTGATACCATTTCCTTGAGAAGACGACAGTTTCAGTTCAAAAGAAATCACTACGACTATTTATAGAGGGAAAATAGTACAGAATACTTCTCAAGGTTTATGTTGCTAAGAAATGTTTTTTCTCGATGCCACGGCCATTTCCTAGGTATACATGGACATTTCCAGAGCATATATTCTGTTATCTGTCACTGCTAAACATAATCGGCATAGGTCATTTGATGATAGTCCCATTTTTTAATGTGAAAGCTGTAAATGCACCAGCTTTTTTATTCTATTCTATTAAGAAGGAGATCTTCTTTTGGGAGTAGTCTTTTTGCTTGATTCCAGCAATTTTTAAGTGGCAACAAACTTGATTTGAGCTGATGTGATGGCTACTTTGTTTTTATCAAGTACATTTGAATCGTAGCATGTAATTCCATCATAACCTAAGACCAACTTTAGCGATAGGCTATTTGAAGATTATCGCTATTTTAGGGTTTTTAGCCTGTTCCGGATAAGTTTTGACGTGATCCCATTGGCTCGGAGGAACTTTAGAGCTTTATTATTTATTTTAGAGGCACGTTGCTATGATAGTTCCGCTTGAAAGGTGTGATGAGACCTTGAATCAAAGGCCCCTTCACGCTCATACCCATACCATTTCCAATATTTAAACTATCCGTATGCCGTACAAATTGAGGTTCGGCAGTTAGAACAGGTCTACGAATTTATCCCGAAAAATATTTGATGTAAAACCAGAAGTATAACGCATTTTTCTTATAGTACATAGAAAACAGTTTCACCACAAGATAACTGTATGGAAATAAAATTAATAGTTAGAACTTTTAATATCACTCTAACTTAATATGCAATATTATGTGTTTGCTCGATGTGTCTTAGGAGAAATTAGGGTTTTTTATTGTATACAGTATGTCACATGTGTTGTGTGTCTATATGTTTTGTCTGAGTGTGTGTATTTATTAGCGCGAGGGGTGAGGGCGGATAACATCATCGTCGCTCCTCGTACGTTAAGAGCGTATGAGTGTGTGTGTTCGGGGTCGAGGGCGGAATATTTATAAAGTACTCCATCGACCCCAAGCTAGATTAGTTTGAGTATAGATCTAGAGTATTTGATATTCCTCCACCGACCGAACGTAATGAGTATGGAAGTATTTATTAGTATGAATGTATTGTTTGAAAGTGTAAATCGAGTATTGACTTAGCTTGGGGCTGAAATGACCTAGATGTCAGAAAGGAAAAAAATATTATGTGTTATTTCAATTAAATATGCTTTTTATCTTCATGAGCAGGATTCGAAACCACGACCCTCAGCTCTAACCTTTTTCAGCTTCGATCCGCTCCGACACCAACTCCTCATCTCAACCTCCTTTCGTATTTTATTTGGCCATTTTTGCCCTTTTACCATGGGTTCGAATCCCGCTCGTTACACTAACTTTTTCACCTCAACTAAGACCTTAAACAAAAAGAATAGTTAATTGAAATAATTAATACGGTGAATTATGACCGCTACACAAATATGGATTATGTCCTAAGTTCAATTATACTTTCTACAATATATACAAAGAATTGGTAGTTTTTTCATGGATGTCCTGAATGGATCGAATCCAACTTATTCATTTTTGTCTTAATAAGGTTATCAACTTAACTCTTAACAAGTTTATATATTTTTTAATCTATTATGTTTTCATGTTTTTTACTATGTCCAATCCTCATCCTAATAAGTAGGCCAAGTCAATTTTAATTTTGTATAGAAACAACTTCAACTGATCAAATCAACAAATAACATCGGAAAATGAAAATCCTTTTCCTCTTGAATGAATTAGTGTCATGTTTAAAAGGAACAGTCTGTTCTTATAGAGCCAGGGCGTTAATGGTCGCCTATTAAGTGTAATTACACCGAAACCTGTCGGTGGATTATTGGTAGTAAACCTGGAGGGGTCTTGTGACGAGCCGAAGTACTCCCGGCTTCGCCAAGAAAGGAGCACAATGCAATGAAAGTACTGCCAGGCACACTGGCTTCCCTCTATAATCTTATACGGAGAAAGATCCGAACAAGAACCAGAAAGTTATTCCCGAACGATTTCCACTTTGCTAACCTCACGGTTACTTTTAAACAACTGCAGGTCGCTTTTCCCGAGACATTTCCGATTGAGGTTGGATTAAGGTAACCTTATAACACAGATATACATAAACTAAATATGTGTAGATATATACATTTTCATTTTCAAATCTTATTTTACTGTCTGTCCAACTCAAAGAATTGTTTTTATGAATTTACTATCGTGCTAAGTTCAATATCGGTCAGAGAAATGATAAACGGCTTTTTAAAGATTATCTCACAGTTCACAGTACGTTAATTTATGAATTGGGGCTCAATCATAAAAATGAGTAGTTGTTACGTTTGTTAACTGCAAAATTGACTTCCTTCCTGGTATGATTACAGGAAGAAAAACATGTTTTTAATACGTTCTTCCCGATCCCTCGAGGGATCTGCACCGGTAATTGCAAGGATATGTAACGGATGTTTCCATTTCTTTTTTTTTCGCGCTGGGGTGATTTTGCATCCGACAACACACATAACTGTTTAACTCCCGGGCGTTAGCATAATTCCATTCCACTAAGTCATTCTAATCCGTCGGCTACTCAATCCGGAGTATGTGATAGGAGACGGGGCGCGTTCGCGTCATTGTGAAATCCTCGCAATTAAAATATATTTTCCTCTGAGCATAAATCTCTATTCTTGATTGTCAGGTCTTAAGAAGGATTTCAAGACGTGGTCGAAAGGTGAGGGATTGCCTTTCTACGTCGGCCGCGGCCGAGGACTGCAATTCGGCCACCTATGCGATGTCGAAACAGGGAATGTTGCAAAGTTCTGGGAACGCAACATATGTAGGGCTTATGCAGATTGTCCAGTGGTGGTAATAATAATATTAATAAATCCTTAAATGCAATAATGTACAAAACACATAAATTTATAACAAAAAATAATATTCTATTAGAAAAAGGAAAGCGTCTACTAGAGGAGTAGGAGTTTAAGAAATCATCAGGGAAATAAACAAAATATATCTTTACAAAATAAAAAACAAAACAAATAAACGAACATAATACAGAACAAATTTCTAGCATGAAAAACCGAAGAAATTAAATTTTGGCTTTAAAATATCTTTACAAACATGAAAATTATGGAGATTATAAATTTTTAGAATTTCTTCCAGGTTTTGAAATTTTGAATAATAATCCTCTCTTTACAAAAAAAACAACAAGTGCCATATTCAATGAAAAACTAATATTGCGTAGTTTTTATATTGTAAAAATTTGAGTTAGCCACAGAATTGTGTCTTGTGTTACATTGACTGAGGAAAATAGTATACAAGGTTATTTTTATATGCATTATATTTCGTGGTATATTGGCTAAATTACTCTTTTCAATTAATTCATCATTAAGTAAGGTGTTGGTCGAGAAAAAAGTCAGTGTCACCAGCGGGGTTCGCGGGTTCCTGATTATTATTTAAACATAGTGCATTTTAATCTTCGGCTATCGAACACATCCGATGAAGACGGGGGGACTGCGGAATCGCGTCAGTACAGAAGAAAAGAAGCAAGGATGACCAGGAGTCCAGTTATTTAAAAAAAAAAAAAAAAAAAACACGTTAACAAGATGAATTTTTAGTTTTTTAAATTTCTGAATCTCGTAGTATGTTCATTATGTCAATAAAAAGGTTCTGTTTAAAAAGTTAGATGTATCGACCAATTGTTAACTCACGAAGAGTCTAAATCTTCGTATGGTCAGGATGAATAAACGAATTCAATTTTTACTGTCAAGCTTTCCATCTATTTTATGGTCATCATCAGAGCAAAACAATCTTAAATATACCCATTATATTTAGTGGTTGACCAAATTATTCCTTTCAATCAATTCATATTTATTAAGGTGTTGGTTGAGAAAAAAGTCAGTGTCAGGAGTGGGGTTCGAACCCACGACCTTCAACTCAATACACCGCTGCTCTAGCTACTTGAACTATCGTGATTTCCGTCCAGTCGGACACCAACTCCCCATCTCAACCTATTTTTTTGGATTTTCCCTTATTTTTTGCCTTTTTTTTTCGAATGTCCTATAATCAGGATTCGATTCTCGGCGACAATTGAAATCGCGTTGGTTCGAATCCCGCTCGTGATCCTAGCTTACCATCATAACCACGACTTTATATTAAAAGAATAATTGATTTAAAGAAGTAATTCGATCGATCGGGTCACTAAACATAACGGATATAATGAGTTTAAAAAAATATTACTTCACTAATAAGCCTCCCGTTGGCACTTCAGTCGCTGAGGATCGAACCCGGATTACAGGGCATTTGAAAAAAAAATGGCAGGAGGGAAAATTCGAAAGGTTGTACGTTGAAATAGGGATTGGTATATAGATTCATTACTTTAAATTAACTATATATTTTTTTCAGTATTATATCTATATGGTTTATGTAAAATAATTTTAATAAGTGAGTTTATGCTTACATCCAGAGTCTTACTGTAGCTTTTATTAGTAGGATACAATACCTTAAGACTTCAATTTTCATAAAGTTGCATAGAATTCTAAATTTCTCAGTCGGGAAACCAAAGAAACAATACGTAAATTACATCTCAAATTCGAGTACAATGTCACATCAAGATATCTAACACTGTAGGCAAAAGGGATAGGCAAGCAAGTACAGACATCATTATCATTACAAGTATGAAAAGCAAATTTTTAAATTATTAGTATTTATTTTCTTCTTCAACGAAAAGTGTTTTTTTGTGCTTAAAAGTAAAAAAGTTTAAGTTTCTCCAAAAAATAATCTTTTTCTTATCATTTTTTATAGCTATAAATGGCTCAATCACTTATATTTAAGTTTTTATGAATCCGAATATAATAAGGAGTGAATAGCCTGTACAATTAAAAAAATATATTATCTACAATTGTTATTAAGTAAAGGGTTTGTGGCATAGTTTCATCTGTTTCTTTTTTTTTTTATTAGTTGTCCCACGATCTGCGTCTTTCTTGTAAACAAGGAACGCAAGGATGGACGTTAACGTCTAATTTATGGTAGAATTCGCATCTGTTTGGAGTCGAAGTTTTATTCCCGAGAGACTTGCCGAAACGTTTGCGGATTTAAGTTAAGGTCAGAAGAAAGTTGGCTTCGAGTTTCACGGCTTAAGAACATTTCAACGGCCGTTACAACGTGTGGAATCTTTATACGTAGATTTCAACGGGTCACACCCCGTCGGCAATTTAACTAGACTGCAAATTATACTTAAAGCACACTCGATTAAACTCTTCATCGATATTTTCAATAAGGGACATTCTTTTTTTCAGGCCGTTTGACGAAATCGCATAAATTTTGCGCCAGATATTGGCGACGTGCGTAGAAAACGTTCCCACCATCTGTTGTCAAACGCATTATTTGCCTAATAAAAAATCTCCCGGTTACGATTAATCACAGTAAATATCATCTGAAAATTCCCAAAACGTGCTCTTGCCTTCCTAACCCACTTGGGCGATTCCGTCCTAATAACCACGCACAATCCAATCCTGTGGAAACTCGCCTCACGATCCAACGGACCATTCCAATACGTTTCGTCCTTCGTCCTTAAAGTATGTATATTGTCAAATCTACAGAGAAAGTGACCCGTTTTTTCCAAATAAGTAAAAAATCACGTTTATTTGGCCGAAAAATCGCGAATAACTCTAAAACTGTTGATAAATCTGGCAAAGTGGAAATTGGAAGCTTATTAAAATTCCATATCAACCGTTAAAGAATGTCGCCTCAGATTTCCTAGCTCCGCAACTTAATTTGAAGTTTTCAGAAAACTCGAAAAAATTGAGAAGTTCTCGAATTTTTGAATTTACTGATGAAAGACTGACGCTAGGAAAACATTTGACAAAGCCGTATTGTTCAGTCAATTTTTTTCTAAAAAATGACACCTAGCGAGGTCTGAGTACAAAGGCTGAGAATACACGCATTTCCAAAATTGGACATTTTTCGTGCAAAAACCACGTGGTCCGTTTTTTTTTTTTTTTTTTTTTTTTTTTTTGATGGGCAGTACACATTTGACATATTCGATTGATTATTTCTTACCTATGCGGGGTTCGTTTTTAATTGGCTTGGCTGAATCTCTCTTGTTACCATTTTTTGAAGAAAAATTGTAGAGGGTACCTCTGGACCAGTTCACCTTCAAAAATTTTAAATATATCCTGACTCATCATTTTAACGGATTTTTACGCTGAAAAGAATGGTTCAATTGGATTTTAAATTGGTAAAAAAACAGAAATCACATTTCATGTTCGAACTGCCTGCCTTGAGTAAGCACAGATTTGCCCTTTTTAACCACTCTTCACAGGTCCTCAGAGGGACAGAGTCAAGTAAGAAGGTCTGAGAAAGACTTTCTAACCTTTGCCTCAGTGCGTCAACTGAATATGCTCGGTTATGATCTGCTAAACACGGATTTTTAATGGCGTCATAGAGAATAGTCAAGTGGAGTTAAAATCGTGTGACAGAAGAGGCCAAGAGATGGGGCTTTCGGTCCGATCCATCTATCCCGGAAGTGGCGATTCAAATAACGTCTCATCCGCAGAATTATGTGCCGAATCAAGCTTGAGATACATTCTTTGTCGTTGTTGCAGATGAACGTCAACTAATAGTTTCGGTAAAATCTCCCTCAAACAATTGTGAAACTGAGCACCATTTAAATTATTCCCAAGAAGTCCACGCCGAACGTTGGTACTGTTTACCTAATGATGACAAGAGGACTACATACTCGGATTTTCCTCTGCCTATATTTGAAAGTTCAAACGGTTTAGTATGCCATTAGAGGTTAACTTGGATTCACCTCTAATCTTCCCTAGGGTGTATGGAAGTACGTTTTCTTTATCCTCACAAATCGACATTTGTGCGATTGTGTTTTTTATACAACGTTAAACGCCCGAATTCTCTGGATTAGGTGAGAGCGGTAATTAAAATTCCAAGTCCGGTGTACATCTCTAATATTTTTTAACATAAAATCCTTCCGACATTTCAAGCAGAAGAATCCGGGATTTATGCGAACATAAAGTAAAATATTCAGGTCCTCGGCGAAATTACGCGGGCGCTTTCTTTTTCCTGTAACATTGTTAGTTTTGGACCAATTTAAACCACCATTGTTCTCAGCGTAACAAATCCTTTAAAATGACGGAATGGATATTGTGGTATTTGAAATTATGAAGTTGAACCGGCCTGCAATCTCCAAAAACGGTTAAAATTCGAAACTAGACGAAATAGTATTAAACATGTTGGTTTTTTTCGATAGCGTGATTGGTTCAAGAGAAATTCAGCCGGGCCATCTATAATAGACACCCTTTACCTCCTACTTTATACTGTTGTTGAAGGTTTGTTTAAAAAATAATCCGGATGGGGTAAAAAACCCAAAACTTTATTTAGAAAAGTACTACATTTTTTAACCTTCATAATTATTTTTTCTTTTCAGAAATATTGAATTTATTATTGTCTATATGTTCTGATTATGTTCGAAAATTATTATACTTAGTTTTAGAGAAAATGGAGTTAACAAAGGAGAAAACCGGAAATAAAAAAAAAACATAAAAACCAATGTAATGAAAAATGTTTGAATAATATAATAAAAATAAATAACCAGGTGGCTCGTTGTTCTTCTGCTTGTTCGCGTCGTGTCAATTCGTCTCAATATGCGCCTTGCGTTTGTTTTTGTTTCAAAAAACGGTTTTCTTAGGGCCTAAGGAACTCGAGAAAAATAACTGGAAATATGCTGTTCTGCTCTCTTACTCTGGGCAGGGCTATGCTTGTAAAGGAACTCTGGGCAAAAGACAATACGAAAAGCAAATGTGATAAATGAAAAAGCTTATGATCAACCCAAAATTTTGGAATTTCAAAGTGCCGCTCGAAACCGACGAGGTGTTTCTACTATTTGACAGGTCCTTCCTGTCAAGCACCGTACAGAAGTAAGTTTAGAAGGAGTAACTTCCATTCTGCCTGGCCATATAAAGGTCGGTTACTAAAAAGAGCTACAAAAGAATTCAACTGTAACGGAAACTCTGATACTTATTCCTACATGATGCCAACTTTTGCCCCGGAGCCAAAAGAAGTGTCAGTCAATCTAGATTATGGGGTGACATTTTAGAAAAAAAAACGTAACTGAGTTACTGGCATGTTCAAGTCCTTAATGCCTACTGCCGAGATTGTGGTCCCTTTCCAGCCCCAAAATAAGTCGAACACACCCCCGCGAGGTAGACCATAAGTACACGCCATTGAAAGCAATTAGAATTATAAAAACGTACAAATTATAAATTTTCCTGGTTTAAACAATAACCTTTTTTTCAATAAAAGGATTATTATTAAGCTTAACTTAAGTACAATATAACTAACAGGGGCGTCGGTGGCCTCAACGATAAGGTGATTTTAGGATCTCATCGCTGAAAGGAAAAATTCGCGATTATTTTTTTAAATTTAAATTAATTTAATTTAATTTAATGTGCAAAATATATATAAGTCGAGTTCATCTACAAAAAGTCCAATTATACTAATTTAAAAAATTTCAATTATAAAATACTGTCATGCAAGACTTCAGCAAAAGGCGAATATTTCATAAAAACAGGTTTGGAATAGAATTATTTATTGAACACTTAAAAACAGCTTAATCACATTTGAACTTCTACGGCAGGATATGCTGTCAAATTAGCTGAGCGGGGTCTTTCTGGATTCATCCGCTATAAATTCCGTTTCATTGCCAAAGAATGAAATCCTACGAGTAAAAATAAATCGTACCGTTAATTAACAACTTTGAGTGCCTGTTTGATGAGAGACGAGTCTGACTTAAGTGTGTGTGTATGTGTTTGTTGATAATTTTTTAAAATTTATTGCTCTGTTATTTAGTACTCGTTTTTGCCGGTGGCTACTGTTTGTTTTGTTTTATCCGCAGAAATATAGAGTCTGGATTATTTTTGAGAATTTGATTTTTTGGTTTTACTGGATGTTTATTGTTATATGTTGTGTCGATTTGCAGTGAGGTGGAGTAAGTGATTTGTTATTGTATTAATGCGTTTTGATGGCGTTATGTCATTTTCTTCTTCTGTTTTTGTTGAAATTTTGGATCGAATAGTCTACATCAGCTAATAAGGATGTTTCCCGATATTTTGCCTCCGCCCCACTCGATCGCTAAGATCTTTTCACTTAAGGAAGTGTACCTGCACCTTTAAAGGAAATCATAAATACTGAAACATTTTATTTTAGGCTATTCCTGTAATTAAGAGTAAACTAAAAATGAAGAAAATCACGTTTTAGTCCCTGGGGGCGAAAATTCAACTATTTCTCCAAGGATGCCTTCGAAATTTCTACATTTCTTGACGTGCATGACTGCCGCCGCATAAATTGGCATTGATATGAGTCCAGTAAACGAGTACCCCAGTGCCATTTGTTCGTCGGCTTTGCTTTTTTCCATACACTTTCAAAGGGTTATATCCTGTTTCATATGCCTCCCACTGATCTGAGATGATAGACCCAACAACGATGCGATCACGAATTATGAGGATGTGAGTGGCGGACGATCTGTCTGTATTTAGAAAACGTTCTCTCGTTTCGCGGCATATGCCACCAAAAGCCTACAAGTAAGATTATCCCGGTGTTGTTTTTCCGGCGTGAAAACAGCGATTCTTTAAGTTCCACGTCGAGATTGAGGCATATCTGCGGAAATTTCGTGCATGAGTACGAACGTACTTTATGCTTCACTCTTTTCACAAAATTTAACGCTTACCATTTTGTCTGAACAGCACGACGGTCGAATATGAACCAGTTAGATATGTTACTCCTGAACGGAATTTCCGCCTTGCACCCTCGTTTGTAGCACCTCCACTTGTCACGCGATCCTGTCAAATGGAGCCTCGCGTCGTGTCCTCCTGTGCATCGCACAGCTAGTGGAAGAACGTCGAACTGCCGTTTCCTTGGTTTTGACAGCGTCGTATATTGCGAGAGCTCATTTATGTTTAACAACTGGCGTACGACCCAATACACCAATACATACAATTAAAGTACAATTCGCACAATATAGTGTATACAACACTACATCTTGACCAAAAATATAAGATAAGATAGGAAGCACCGAACCTGACGTATGTCTCGACTCTTTCACCGAACGCGGTCGAAGGGGCGCGGAGGCGCATTAACGGAAAATGTCCGTTACTAATTTAGCTATTGGGAAATCTGTCTTGTTGTAAGGAATGTCTGAGACCAAGTGATAGTAAATTTTGAATTTGAAAAATTTTGTGTGTGTGTGTGTGTGTGTTTTGTGGTCTTATGCATGGTTGTGGAGGTTTTTTATGTGATTACCACACCAGACTACATCCCACAATCTCTAAATAGTCAAAAATAAGTATATTTAATTTTATTTATAAATAAGTTTCGTTAATGTTTGACCGTGGCGTTAATATTTCTGACATTAATATTTTACGAAACTTCCTGGTATATAATTAGTTTTGTATTTATTCCGAAGATAAAGTGAAAAGGAGGAGGTGTACAATAGATCTAGACAAAAAGTGTTTCCTGTCCTGACCGACTTCCGTTTTTTTGTTGTCTGGAAAAAAGCATACCCGCATCCATCCGGCAAATCCGAACGTGTTCGACGTCGGCCAACGCGGGGCGACGGTCACAACGATCTCTTTACTTTGTACAACCTCAACCTCAACCTCCTCCTCCTCCTCTTGACCAATTGCAGCCGGAAAGTTGTCCATCTCCTTTCTTTGTCGACCGAGCGATACACATCTGGAACGTGACCTCTCCACTTGGGTGTTCCTTCCATTCGATTAGATTTCTCGGATATCTAGCCGCTCTGCTGACGGGAAGGAGCGTCGCTCGCCAATTATCGGCACCGGGCCCCGGCCCCTCGGATTATTGCCCAATTAAACTTTTAAACCGCTAATTTTGTTTTTCGCCGAGTGCACCGCCGTCCGCTTCGTTATTTAAAACCGAAGCAATTAGACTGCACAAGTCTTTGGAAACAATAACAGTTATTTTTCTCTGATCAGTACTTGACACGAATCCTCAAGAAAAACATGGGTTTTTTAGCCCAAAAAAAATATACATACATATATAGATACATTTAGGTAACGCACATGTTGATACGCGATGATACGACGAGAACAAACGCCACAACACGGCGCTACAGGCGTGGCGATACGATGCGCATTCCCACCCTTCGCTCAAACTGTAGCCACCTCTTTGTTTATTTTCAAGTAAGTTAAGTTTATACTTTGTAATTATATTATTTTTGTTAAACGATGTAAGTTAAATTTTAAACCTTTTATCATAGTTTTTCTTTTTATCCTCCGCTAAATTCATGTTAACGTCCTTCTGTATTACTCCAACTTCCCACGTTTTATACCCTGACAGGAAAAGAATTCCACCCGCTTTTAATACAACTCGATTTGAATATATTTTTATATTAATCAACGTTTCACGTTTTTTGATGTTTAATAAAATCTTTGCCTAAAACGAAAAAAAGTATATTGCGAAGAAAAATTAAAAATAAAACGGAAAGATGAAATTTGTTTTAATAAGATGTATAATTAGAATTTCAATATCGCGATTTCCTTGTCCTATCTTTATCGCATCTCGACGAAGACGGCATACTTTCTACCATTCTAGGAAACGCTGGTGGTTATCCCAATCTTCACGAAAAGTCCTTTCAAGATTGTGGAGTGTATCAGGATGTGATGGATGTGTCTTATTTGTATTTTGAGGTTATACCAAAAATGTCCAATGGGGTTGAGGTCTGGAGAACAGTCTAAGACCTTGATGTTAAAAGTAGTTTTGTATTATGCGAGCGACATGTGGACGGGCATTATCTATTAGAATAGGCTGATTTCATCCATATATAACACTGGCCGTCAAAGGCCATCCAAGAACGACGACAAACTCTGTACGACTCTCCATCTCCATTCCCACCCGTATCATCACTTTAGGATAAATTTACAGGCTTCATACCTTTCATTTCGCGCCCGCTCTTTCACGCCCGTTTGGAGACGGTAGAACAAATCAACAGATGTACACCCATCTGCAAAAAGAACAGCAAACCAATAGACTAAAGGCAATTGGCTGTGTAACTCTGACTGCTCCGGTCAACTCTGGTCCACTTATCAGTCCAAACCGACTTAATCTTCTTCGAGCAGTGCGTTCAGAAATTGGAACCACGAACTTTGTGGAGCTGTGAATCGCTTGAACAACAGTAAGCTACCGGTTTCGCAAAATTCTCGAAGTCAAAAAATTAGCTGGTGTTCCGTTACTCTTGGGAGTCTATAACCGGACCTTCTTTTGTAGTACCTAGTTTCTCGAAAGTCGCAGACCGGATGCAACATCCATCATCACTAAGCGCAACATCCTCAGCACTAGGTGGCGTTTTTAAGTTTCAAGATTAAAATAACAAAGATGAAAAGTAAACAGTTTATAGCTTCAGAGTTCAAATGAAATAAAAGTAAATAAACATCTTCAGTTCCGTATAAAGTAATCACTGAAAAATCCTTTATCCTTGTTTTGGATTAAGGATTAAACGTGTTTGTCTCTCCTTGATATTCCACATTTAAAACATAGAATTAACCAATATTTATTGGTAAAAACAATGAGACGAATTAAGGCCTGAATTTTCTTTTATCAAGAAATTGACAAAAAATATTAATTTTTTGATGTTGCAAACAACGCGACTCCAAACTGTGCCAGTGTCAGAACGACAAATCCGCATTTATTTAAATATTATCAGATAAATTTGTACAAATGAAATATTAAATATAAATGATGATACTACTAGCAGGTCGAATTAAAAACAGTATTTATACGAAGGATTTGTGGTATCTATCACTAGCATTTCTCTCGGCTTATTAAGAAAAGTCCACCTCGTTAACCTATTAAAATATAATCTACTATTTGACATGTCCAATTAAAACTGAATTTGACCCAAATCCGGTCGAAATGTAAAAGGAATCTTGTATCTGCGCATGTTTTACATTCCTAGAATTAAAACGATTATTGTCGTCTAACAAATCAACTAATTAGAACAAAAGACCGAATCAACAAGAGATAAATTAACGCGCGTTAGAAAAAAAGGTTATCGAAACTTTCTGATAAACCATTTTCAAAAATAAATATTATATCAATGACCATTTCTCGGGATATAAAAATGTGACTGAAGAAGCCACGAATTACCCGACGAGCTTCTATTTGTTGTACCTATCTGGTATTCAAACGGTTTTGCGTCATCTTCAGTGAGCAACCCCTTCTGATCCCAGTGCCGAGTCGCATACCTACATGAGAATCTATTTGTTTCAACATTACACTAGGATATTAATTATTCTTTATACGTAAGGTCTCGATTGAGATTTTTAAAAAAAGTCAGTGCCATGAGCGGTATTTGAACCCACGACCTTCAGCTCAATACGACGCTGCACTACCACTTAAGCTATTGTCACAAGCGGTCGTGGGTTCGAATCCCGCTCGTGGCACTGACTTTTTTATCTCAAACAAGACCTTACATATAAAGAATAATTAACTGAAAGAAGTAACTTGGTCAATTGACCACTAAAACTTAAAAGGATTAATATTACATTACAAAAATAATACATTAGAAAAATTCTTTCCTCAAACCGTCGATTTTCAAAAGCCATGAAAATCGGAGAATAAAGTGAGTTTGGTTTCTTCGGAGGTAATAGACTGTCAATAAACGAACTTAACAACTTTTAGACAGTTAAATTATTTCTTAACGAACTCACAGATTATAACTTTCCAACAGGTATAACAGTGTGCAAATGATTCTCGAAAAAAATAATTACTGCTTGTAGCGAAGCTTATTTAAATAGACTGGAATCGTGAATGTCTTCAGTGGTAGTCCTCTAATGCAAATTGATTATCAAAATAAATTAAATCACTCAGGAACTATTCAAATTGGTCAATTATAAAAAGTGAAGTCAGGAAGATAAAGTTGTATATCCTAGATAGCGGTTTGGCGCGAAGAGAAAAGAAAGTAATCGACTTAAAAAAATAGATTTCAATTGGAAGTGACATAAATAATCTGTGTTTGTCATTAAAATCCTCAAAAGAGGGAATGAGGGTCCTGGTAGCAAGTGGTCGCGATGGCCCGCCGGTTGCCGTCGTGTTCGTCTGGGGCGAGCGGTATCTGGGACGTAGCCGAACGAGAACAACCGGAAGAAGTGAACTTGAGGGACTCTCTCATCTTTTCCCTCGTTGAGACAATGTCGTTCAAGGCTCTTCACTCTGCAAATCCAGTCTTATAGACACTTATAGATAAATTGCTGCCGGCTTCCCATTCTACGAACGCTGACTAGGCGGATTCTACATAGTTCCGACTCTTTAGCATCAGCTTTCTCCCATTTGAAGATTTTTAACTTCATACTCATTGATAGCCTATAAAGTCTAGTCGAAGTGTTACACCTTTTACGACTTTTTTTCTACTTCTTCTTTATTTTAAAAACCCAGTTTACAAACCAGTCACCTATCAATACGACGTTGCTTTTCAATATATTTTAATTTATAAGAATCCTTACGCGTTCTTAACTTTAAACATCTTAAATTGTCATGCAAAAGTGGACTGATACTTTAGAATTGAAAAAAAAATTGGTGGTTTTCGGGGTACGCAAATTCCTCTGCGGTGGTCTTATCATCATTCGCGCTAATAAATACATTCTTACAAAACAAACTTTTACGTAAAGTATAAATTAAAAAGAGTTGACAAGTCAGCGTGGTATTTGATATTCCGCCAGTGTCTCATCCTACTTGGACCGTACGGCAAACACTCACGCAAATAAATACAAAAAAAAAGCAAAACTTTTCCAACAATACTTATGAGAAATGGCGTTCGATGTTATACCGGTGTCTGACCATCATGAACTGAACATAATAACTAACCTATTATTGTTTACAGGTCACACACAGGCACCAATAAATACCTTAATAAAACAATGCCTTCTAGGTGTCTAGCCACTATATACTCTATAAACATGTAATAACTGGTTTGTGGGTCAAACCTTCACCCTAATAAATACCTTCATAACAAAAATTTCCCACAATATATACAGTTAAATTGAACTGGTTCTAAATCTACTATGGTTGGTTAGAGGGGGGGTCTCTATAATCCACTCATACATGCATACACAGACACACCCAATGCAATCACGCTAATGCATTCCATCCACGCGTGAAACAGCTGTCAAAACGATAGCTTCACGAATCGATTCTCTCTTCAATTTCAGAAGTTGTTTGAGACTCGTTCCATCTCTATTGTCAGACACGTTGCCAACAATGCTAATAACGGTTTTGGCTCTGGGAATGGTCGTGGATTCAAATCCCACCGCTCCCCAATAGAATTTTCTTTCGCGTTACTCTTCCGCCAAAAATAATATAATATCAACTCCCTAACGAGCGTACTCTGGCTAATATGAAAATTTTAAGGGCAAAGGTCTCACAGTTACTAGTGCACCTAAATTTCAGCTTTCATATGGCCCTATACATCTTTAAACAATTCTATTCTTTTATTAAGATTTACTGAGTTTTGCGTTTAAACTTATCGCCCACAAATTTGCCAATCCAAATTGGTCGGTTGGTTTGTAAAAGGACTTTCCCACAAGGATTCGTTTGGCCGGGGCTGAATCGCGGGAGTTAACCAGTTGTTTTACCCAGTCAGGAATCGAAATCGTTTAAGAGTTTTAATTTGTCAGAACAGACATCGCGTGTATTTCCTGTTGCTGTTTTCCCCCCTCGGGAATTTCACCTCACGTCTAAGATAAACAGTCGAGGATTTGAATCAATTTCACCGCCCGGGCGAGCGAGCTCGGCGTTGCTATTTGGCGAGTCCTTATTGATTTAGGATATAGGCACTTTGGACAAATTATCCTCGTGAGCACGCCTTTTGGAAAGCGGCAGTCGCGCTGGATGTGGAATAATAACGTGGGACCCGATCTACGTCACAGCCGGTATATAAAAGCAATTAAACCTGTTGTTTTCCATCGATAGAAGTTCAATTTTAAATTAATTAAATCCGCTGACCTTTATTTCAACAGATTTCAAATTTAAGTACATCATTTACTCCCAGGAATTTTTCAATTTTCAATGATTTTAAATGAATCCTCGATGAAAAAACCTACGCTCATTTATATTTAAGAATTTATTGGAATTCAGCAATTAGCACACTGATCGTTATTTTAATGGTTAATTTAACACTACGACCTGAACAGAGTAATTTGATGCTCTTTATGGTTCAAACTTTCATCTACTAGTCTGCCACTAATCCATTTAATTTTACAGTTTAGATGATTTTGATAATTTCGGTGGTATTGTCAGTTGCTACAGCATTTCTTGTTGAAAATAATGTGCTAATCCACCATTCGTTTTAGAACACCTATAGTGCTTAGTGATTACATGTTCATCATGGCTTAGGCCAATAATTCGGGAAAATTCGGAGCGGTTCCCTATGAGAATAATTTTCTTTTTATTGCTGGGCCTTCCGACATGTGGGTCATTTCAGCCCCCCCCCACTGAGTCTAAATTCTTTACCCGTTCAAACACAACATTCCTACAAATAAATACATTCATACAGTACACTCGTTTGGGTCATACTTAAACTAAACAAGATTCACACAATCACTCGCTTTCATCGTCCGAGAGGCGATGATGATGTTATCCACCTTCACCCCTCGCCATTCACGCTAATAAATACATACACTCAGACAAAAGCGTAACGCGGGACTCTGAAACTTGTAACCGTGCTCGAGGACTCTTTTTAAATCAGGCGGCATGCCTACACGCTCTCTGTATGGAGCCAGGGCATGACACGCCTCCATTATGTAATCATCGAGCAAGAATCTATTAATTATTTTGGTAATTGTTGATTATGAGAGAAAAATTTCGGAAAACATGTTTTCCAGCTCACACCATAGTGAAGATTAAATGTTTTTGTAATTTTTGCAAAAACGGACATGTCACAAAAAAAATTCACCCATAAAGACCTTTTTCCAAATTTGTTTTAAATCTTCTAAAGATAAGTGACTGGAACTGTTTCAGTCGCTGGGACAAACCTATGAAAATTTGAACATTGGGAGAGAATAGGATCCTACGTCACACTAGACCGCATCTCACGATTTTTTGATTAATTCTCGATTAACTGTCACTAATCGCCACACATTTCTACACGAGGAGAACCAAGAACATGGGATTCTATGAAAACATTTCAACTATATATGGATACGAAGCTAAAAGTATTCTGAAGGACATCACCAGTAATCAGAAGAAACTCGCATCGGCCATCAATCAGAGAACTTTTTTGCTTAAATGAAGAGACAACACAAGGCCCTGAAGATGATCTCAATAAAGATCGAACCGTTGGTAAGATAAAGAAAATATTTTTCTGAAATCTACATCAAACTAGACCGCATCTCACGATTTTTTTGTATTAATTTAGTTAGTATAACCAAAATGTAGAAATTTTATGCTATAAAGGAAACACGTAGGTGATGACAGTAAAAAAGAGAAGGCGGTTTCAACTCTTTGCCCTAGCCAAAATTTATTTCCCAAATTTACCTTATTAAAAAAGACCAAAAAAGAACGGAAAATGAAACAAAACACCTAAAAAGAGACAATAAACACAGCGAACAACCGAAGCAGAAAAATTGGACAAAATGTCTGTACCAAACCCAGGAAAAACAAAAAAAATAAGTACAAAAGTTGTAAAATTTGCTCTATCCTAATAGAAAACCATACACGAGAAAATTAACTAATTTGGTTATTCCCTATATTTATTGTCCTATTTTATGGTTTCGTTTGATTTTTATGTTTTTTTCATGATTTTCTTATAGATTCTGTTAGAATTGTGTTTAACAAATTCTGCATTGTTTTTTTTCCTTTTGTCTGTTGTTGTTTCTCTTTTCTATATGTTTTCATTTTTCTTTCTTTTTCTTATTTTTTTGTTAAATTAAAGTTGGGAAATAAATTGTGCCTAGGTCAAAAAGTTGAATTACTATTTTTTTTTAAACACCATTCTCTTTCTACACACGGTACTTTTTCTCATTTAGCTTAAAATTTCATCATTTTGGTTCGGTGTCATTAAAGACACCGCAGGAAAGCTTATTAAACGGAGTTTTTATTAAATTTGTCAAGCTCTAAGGTCAATTTTTCCCAACTTGGGGGTATTTATTTATTTACTTTTTACTAATTTTTTTTTTATTTAGCAGATTTTGAACGATGTAGTGATAGTTTTTACCAAAAGTTAAACTGAAAGTTCTTGAAGAGTGCTTTCTTATAGGATCTTAAAAATTTGAATGAGTTTTTTGAAATTCCTTATTGAAATTTCACGAGCTACTAGTAAGTTTACGAAAAAATCGCTGACAGTTTAAAAAAAACATAACATAATTGATCGTATTAATTATTTTAATAATATTTAAGGTTTTGGTTGAGATGAAAAAGCTAGAGTCAGGAGCGGGTTTCGAACCGACGACCTTCGGTTCAATACTCCGCTGCACTAACCACTTGATCTATCGTGACTTCGGTCGAGGGTCCGAACCCCACTCGTGACCCAAGCGATTTAAACTCAACCAAGACCTTAGATAAAAGTATAATTAATTAAGACATAAAATGTTGAATATTTGCGATTGAGCTGACAAACGGACCACAGTCATTCTATGAACATTTTGCTACTCTGGAGATGTGAAATTCACTGGCAATGTTTCTGATACTTGCATACAATCGTCATATCTCATTGTAACCGATCAAGTTTTAAAATATTAAAAAGTTTTCAGGCTTGGTCTACGGACTGGTCAGCCTTAATAAATTGGTATGAATTTGAGAATGGGGTCCTTGGTGACTTTAGAAACCGTGGTAGAAGGTACAACCCGAGCAAACTCGGTTAAAATTTGATCAAATTTCGACAAGGAAGTAAAACGACAACAAAGTAAATGATACTGATTAGGACCGAATGGCCATCAATCAAAAACTTTGGCCTCAGTTACATCAGTCGTATTGTCGCAAGAGCTGTGGCTTTCACGTCTTCCGATCCGGGAGATCACGACGGGTCAAGAGATCAGACAGAATGGTTAGTTTTTCTTTACCCTCGATGCTAAAACAATTTCAAAACCGTTTGCATTTCCGTTCCTCGTAATTTCTCCAGACGTTCCAGCCTTTTCCTTTTGAATACGACTGCATAATTCAGAGACTTCAAATTGTTAATCTTTTGTTTTCCTCTCAGATCTTATGTGACATAACTTATTTGGTGCTGGAAGAGTATGACGTACTTCAAGGGGCAAAAGCTTTACATCAAATTGTTTATTTGAAAATGTAATTTAAATTTGCATACCCCTTCCTCGCCCTTTAAGATTAAATAAACTCCAATAAAATAGAAAAATAATTATAAATCTGTTAACGCCAAAAAAAAGATGTTTATCATTATAAGCGCTACGAAGGCCGAGGTTACTCTCCCACACTTGAAAATTCCGCCGGAATAATGTTTACGACTGGAACAGATGTTATGATCCGATCCAGTTATTGTTCAATAACATGATCCACTTAGTGTATGATTAATCGATGATGACGGAAACCGGATAATCTAAGGAAGCGAGTGGAAACGTAATGCTGAGCGTGATCATGCACGTTCCGACAAACGATCATTGATTAATGACACTCTTCTTCCGAACTAATG
Source organism: Cimex hemipterus (assembly GCA_039619505.1). Lineage (NCBI taxonomy): Eukaryota > Metazoa > Arthropoda > Insecta > Hemiptera > Cimicidae > Cimex > Cimex hemipterus. Next base: position 20,233,048 of record CM077111.1, on the reverse strand, counting down.
GAAATATCGATTTTTGACGTTCCTTTAACGGTTTTTTTTTTCTCTGCGTTCAAAAGATTCCAACTTGACGTCTATTTTAATCGAAATAAAAGCTCAAGTTGATTATAAACGCAGCTAGTAGCTTCGTGGGTAGTCACTATAAAATGTGAGCTTTTTCTGGTTTAACCTTAACAAGACTACATTCCGTTATACCCGGGTACAAAGTTGTTTTAATTTGTAAACCGGCCACACTTATTCAACCAGTAAATCTACATGTTTTCAGTTTTAAATTAATTGGCGTCTTTTATTTTTTGAATTTATTCCGAAAAGACAATACTTAAGAACGTTCACGATTTTTTTTTTATGAAAAGAGAAAATAAAAGTTAGCCGGTGTTAACCCGGATACCTCTAACCTACTCTATTGGTTCTAATGAGAAAACCAACGGTTAGTTAGCAGCTCTTCCACGATCCTTATAAGGGCGGTTTTCACACCTTTAGGTCGGCTGGATCCTTTCAGATCTTTGAGGTATTTTTTCTCTCGATTTTCCTTTGAGGTCCAAAAACGTGTTATAATTTATAAATTTTGTGATTTACCCAAATCTGAGCATTAAAAAAATCATGTAAGGATCGTGGGTGTTTAGGTTATCTGCAGGAGACCGCGTTGACCGAGTGGTTAGGCCAACTCACTTAATAAGCGACTCCCCTGAATGAATATCGTCCTTTTCAAACTTTTAACGCTCTTTTCTGTTGTTAACAGGATATTGCAATTACGAGGTTGCAGTGTGTTTTTGAAAAAAAAAAACATTTCCGTGTATAACGGGGTCGAAAGTTGGATTCAAACCTGAGACCTCTATTCCCTCTAAAGCGTTTTACCCTGTATAGTTACATGCCTTACAAATTTGCGCGAGTTGAACACCATAGCTATAAGTTTACTCGTATTGTCACTAGTAGAGCCTACTCCTAACGCAAGATAAGTCATATCCAGGTGCTATATCAAGCTCGACCAAGGCTGCTAGACACCCAGCCAGTCTTCCTGCCAAAAGAGCACTCCGATGTTTAAAAATGCTTTGCAGAAGCATTCGTAAAGTTCAAAATAACTTTTTCTACCGCTTATTATGTCTACGTTCCTTAAGCAGAAGCTCAAAATAGTACTGATGTTAAACGGACAGATGATGAGGTAGGCAGGTCTAAAGTTTCTTTGCTCATGTCTTGAAATTTAGGGCAAATCAATGTATCAGATGTTCCAAGCAATTTGGCATCTATCGCATAATGACGAACTCTTAGACACTAAGCTGCTGCTGCACTTAAACTAAACGTTTAACTTACAATTGCTAAACTGCTCTTCGCCTCTGTCAGATTTTTGTGATATTTACCCTAAATGCTCTCAGCTATTAATTTGATCCATATATGAAGTTTTTTAACATTTTTTTACAATTAAATTGGTAGCTTTATTTCTAAATCCTTTCCAGTAACCATTGCTTCTTTGGCAAACTCTTCTATTTATCCTCCAAGCACGACTTCTGGACGAGCACAGATTACACGTTTTCCCGAACAAACCATCTAGCGTTTATTCGTCTTATTATTTAATAATTCATATTTTTCGCCCTCTGAAATTCTTCTTCCGTTTGTTTTATCCGTCTTCGAAGAATCCGATGCCGAGCGTCGAACCCGGGATCTGCATATGCTATGGTAGGCTCTCTCATTAAGAAAACGGATTGGGTCATATGTCTATGTATTTATCTTGTTATGGTCGAAAGACCGTTAGTAAAGGTGGGAATGTTAACCCACACTTGGCCGACACCTGTCTTCCCCTTCCCGATGAGAATTAAAAAGTCGGAACCGCTTCAAAAGTAAAAAGGTGTGGTGTAAAGGACCTCCACGTATTCTTATACGATTAATCCTTGACAGTTTTATTATCGCCCCACCATGTTAATTTTATTGTCCCTCTTCTATTTACGAGCTGTTCCCATATAGTTATGATGACCTAGATACGTTAAACAGTAATTGACGATCTACACATTCGAATAAATATTAATGGGAACTTGAGATTCGACTGTCTTTTTATACTGATTATTATGTCCGCATTCCTTAATAAGGAGTAAAAACCCTTAAGGAAATGAGAAAATATGAATTATTACCTACACCATGTTTTGTTATATTGGGAGAGGGATGAGCCTCAAAATGCTTAAAAGGTCATTATCACCGAAACAGTGATAATCTGGTCCTTCGTATGGTTTAAAAAAAATAATAGAAGGAAGAAACCAACGATGCTGAACAAATCAAAGAGCATATCTAACTATTTCCTCCAACTGTGCGAGATGGTGCATCTGTTTTCGCTCTTTCTTGCCACACCTCATGTCCAGAGGTCAAGTGTGCAGTAATGCTGGACATTTCAACTCGAGACCACCCAATCAAAATAATATTTAAACGAATCAATAAGACCGAGAATATCCGTTCTTCAGTTTTGATTTTACATTTCTTGATTTAAAAAAAACTATGGAATCACGTCTCAAACCATTATTTTCAATTATACACTTTTTTATAAAGTTATTAAGTTTTATAAAGTTATAAAATTATAAGGTATTAAGTTCTCTCTATTGAAAATGTAAGGATAGATAAAATAGAAATGGAACCTGGAGCGACATAGCTGACACGGATCGGTGGTTCAGAACAATAACGATAAGCAGAGTCTGAGATGATCAGCGATGAGAAAGAAAAGTTTGCACATTAGCGTCCAGTCTGAAAGGTAGTAAAAGTTTAAGAAGAGCCGTTGAAGATGCCGTAACAGTTCAGCTAAGAAGTTACAGAACAATAGATGATGATCTGAACCAAAAGCAACAAATCACCGACTCGCTGACCGTCTAGAAAATTTCGTAATTCCTATGCAACTCGCTATTTCCCGGTAAAAGAACAACAAATACGGTCCGTGATTTTGGCATAAAATATTTCATTTACAATATACGATTCTTATGGTAATTAAACAAGAGAGACAACGAAAAGAAAAGAAAGTTCAAAAGCAAACTGCTGTTTTTAAATAGCAAATAAAAATAAATTAATAAATTCCATAATTTCGAATATAGAAACCCATTTGTGTGTTATTCAATGAGGAGGAAACAGCCATCCACATCCTCTTCGATTGCTAAACAAACCATCAATGGAGATACAACCTGAGAGACTAAGAAAACCCAAAGAAGCAACGAGCCGACTGACACGAAGGAATTAGGAAAGCACAATAAACCGGAAGGATGGTGGAGATCAAAAACCCAATCATCATCATGATCATAAAAAAGATAGGAAAGTTATAGTTAGTTCGTACTGAAACAAAACGTTAATATAAAAAAAATTCTGTATGAATGTATTTATTATCGTGAATGATGGGAGAACGTAGGGGTTATGCGCCGCCGTCCTCTCAAGTATAGTCTTGTGTATATTTATTATATTGTAGATTTAAATTAGTTTTAGTGGTGGGTAAATAGACGTGATCGATTTATCGACTACTAGGCTAAGAGTTTAATCATGGTGAACAGGTACTGGGTAACTTTCTGGGTGTCTTTCGTGTTTCGGCATTGAGTCATCTTCAGAGAGGGGCAATGGGTGTTAGTTCAGTGTTGGTGTGTGGTGATGTCGCAGTTTAGGTCAGTTACGTTTTCGACTGTTATTTTTGTTTTGTTTGAATTTTTTTCTAAGTTGATCTGTTCATTTATAAGCTTCGCTTCCACTCAATGTTTTTTTTATATGTACACCTCTAAGTTCAGTGTTTTAAATTTTCGTCCTTTTTGTTCATTGCCTATACTTTAATAGGTTATTACTTGAAGTCATGCTTGTTTCATTATATTTCGTTCATAAACTAACGGGCCCAATGGTATAGCATTACTGAAGATGACCAAATGTGTTTGAGTTTGCACCCAACGCAGGTTCACCTCACAGACCAACACATACCATCACCTTTAGGATAATCGTTTATCATTACAATAAAACTAGATGTGTGACATCTATCAAATAAATATAGAGAAATAACAAAAAAAATCGAGAAAGAACATTGTGATTCGAACTAGTTAGATCAGTTGGACAAGGAGCAAACAACAGAAGGAATTACATTTGAGAACGACTTTTTTTCGTTTCAGAACTGATAGATTAATGTTCAACAGCACAATCCGAGGTGGTCTCCTACTTCGTAATATACCCCCATATTAAAACATGCCCACCCGTCTATGACAAAGATAACTTTCAACGAGTCATTTTCTTATTATGTGAGATAATTATTTTGTAAGAAGTCTATTTGTCCTCGGACACCGCAGGTGGGACGGTACTTGTTTCGGGCCTTCTCATTCAATCCAAAATATACAAGGTGACTCATTAGACGTTAGAGGATAGAACACCTTGAGGGCCGATGCGTTCAGACAAAGGGATGTCGGAGGATGAAGCCGGGGGCAAAAGGAGTCTTAATTAGCGCCGGACAATTCCTTCCATCCCACCGACTGATTGATCGAGGCGCCTTTATTCTCTGCCCGGTTATTTCGACCTTCATTACACGACGTTAGACGCAACTTAGTGTCAAAAATATGTTACGAAGTCGGTGTGGGACGAGCGACAGCATAAACCGGTGGGTGACATTAGGAAACGTAAGTTAGATAACGCCTTAGTGAATTATGACAAAAGAAAGAACATCCGGCGAGTAGCCTTTGAAAGATAACAACTATAAAAAATAAAGGTGAGGCTTGTCATCTGAATCGAATTTGGTTTATGCTCAAAAATATGCATGGTAAGTTGCCTTGACACGAGGAGTTTTGAAATAGAGGAAGAAATCACGGTTGGCTATTAATATTATGAGGGAGAAATGTATAGACTTTTTTTTATCTTAAAAGAAATTCATGAAAAGAGAAACATACGGTAATAATACAGTGGATCAGACGAAGAGAACTGAAGAAAAATCACAGCACAAGGTGAGTGAGAAGGGAGAGAAAATACTTTCTTCTGGGACGAGGTCCCCCTAAGAATCGCAATAAGTCACAGAAATTTTAAAAATCTGGCACTAGAATTAATGAGTTCCAAGTTAACCACGCATAAAAATGTGTGTTTCTTGTGCGAACCTAATCACAAAATGTGAAATTAAAATTTGAAAAAAGGAAGGAACAAAAGTTTTCTTAAGAAGCAAAAGATCTTATAATATTGTTGGATTGTACTGTTCCTTTGGAGGGAGATGAGGTGCTTGTCCAACAAGGATGTAAAAGAAGTAACGGATGCGGCTTGGCAAAGGAAGAGAATTCCAAAGATTTGTGATTCGAGCAAGGAAGGTCCGCTTAAATGTGGAGTTTATATTACGAGGAATTGGTCATTGGGAAACGAAGCTAAGAGAGTGAACAGAAGATACGAAGTGATATATAGTGAGGTTGACGACCATAAGCGACACAGCTAAGTCGAAGAGGAGAAAAATGAAAGAAGAGACAAGAAACTTCCGCGTGGCGATTGGCCGGAGCCAGGATCGACGGTATTGGATGAGAGATGCAATTCAGCATCGGGAAAGTTGGCAAATGTATCGTTTATAGGGTAGGTTTGGTCGAAGACGTTTAATAGTGGAGCTGGAGGAAGGGGGAGGGTTGTTGATGATGAAAGGATGAGATCCCTACAACAATGTCTTTTGTCTTCTTAAGTCTAAATTCTAGCTTTTTATGTGCCAAATCGTTTATGGAATTCACATCTTCCTTAATTCTAGAAATAGACAAAGAGTCGGAGGGATGGAAAGAATTGTTAATACAGCGTCGGCATAGAACTAGTAATCGCAAAATGGAGTCGGGGAATCAATGAAGTAAATAAACACAAGACAAGAAATGGAAGAGTCTTGAGCGACACGAAGTTAAGGGAAGAAACGACGATGTAGGGATAGTAAATACTTGACGGCAGGTAAAGAGTGGGTTGGCTGGAACTGTTGGAAAAGGAGAAGGAATCAAATTTGCAGGATTGATGAATGATCGATCTAAGGTTTATTTTTTGTCGGTACGTCGCTAGAAATTTTAACTATGTCGGATTGGGTGGAGAAGCAACGTCGGAAACCGAATTGGAGAGGGTGAAGAATATGGACATTTTCTAGATAATTAGTCATACGAGATCGAACTTTCAAGGGGGCTGGACAGGATAAATATGGGTCGGTAATCGTTCGGACAGGTTTGGCTGGAGTTTGGTTGAAGGGGTGCAACACTCCTTTTGTCCATGATAAAGGAGAAAAGGAAATATGGAATAAGTAGGTAAGTAGTAGGCCAGGAAGTATAACTGGCAGGCGTAAAACTTTTCCCTAGATACTGTCGGCTTCTGTAGCATGTCTGGGATTTTACTTTAACAACATAAACTAGAGTTATATAATAGAAAAAAATTGACTCTATTTCGGAGCGTGAAACCTGAGAGCCAAAATGTCAAGAATAGACATCGCGATCTACAATAGCTTTAAAAAATTATTTTTGACGAATAAAAATCTGCACTGAATCAACTTTCAAACAGCGCGGTTGCATAACGGCTTAGCATAAATGTTTAATTCATGGATGACGTGTGTCAACATACTACCCGTATATGAACCAAATCGGGCTTCGCAAGTGTTCAAATCGTTGCTTTTCAGTCGATCACCTACGCTAAGGACTAACCGGAGGATTTCACCACACCGAGTCAATAAAGTAGGCAAGTGGTTTTATAGAATTAGGTATTCAAATTGGATCGGTTTTCGTGCTAAGCCGCAGAGCAAAGTTGTTGCGACGTAAGTCACCGATATTAAGTTACGCTTGTTACTTCGCGACATGCAGCAGTTGAATCAGATGTAAATGTATTCAACTGCGTAAGGCATCGTTTAGCGTCCGTTCCCGGCTAATGTGGAATTTTATTTAATAAGTCCAATAAAACCTCCGTTTCCGCCCTGGCTTTCGCGAGCGAACGACTAGACGAATCATTTCGCCCTTATACGTGCCAACGTATTGCAGAAAACTCGGATCTCAACTGTAACAGCGTAGAAAGTGCACTGAATATATTCAACAACGGGTTTACTAATCTCGTATTTAAGGCGACGATTTTCCGTTTACGGCACTGCAATTATATATGAGCTGATAAATGCGTTTTGGAAAAGTGAACAATAAAAATTAACGGCCGGATATCTCCTACTTTTAACGCTTTCTCCGTAGTGCAAAACCGAGCTAGAATTATCGGATTTGAACCTTAGGATAGATAAAACACCTTACAGACTTTTTTCCTACAGCTTCGGGCAGAAGTTATCGAACGAAAACTTTCCTCATACCTTTGACTTATCGGTCACCACTGTTGTCTTTGGAAATTATACAATTATCCAACAGGAAAAAACGCATCGGTTAAACAACAGGATATCGTTTACAAGGAAGATCGAAGGGCCCCATTTAGGCCTTGGACGTCAGAATCTTTATGGTCAGGGCATTTCATTTGAATACTATTATTAGAAAATGAGGTTGGAGATCGCGAATTGTCGTAAACCGTGTGAGCAACGGATAGGACGAAGTTTACGACCGGGCGAGACGGTCGTATAAACCCGGCGTATCGGAAGGTCTGTACTTCGTTAAGAAAGGGCGTCAGTGTTGACGTTTGCAACGCGAAGATAAGTGATTTTTCAGCCGTTGCGATTAAATATTAACTACAGAATTTTAATTTGATCAGTCTAACTTAACATTAAAATGTGTCGGTCAAACAGAGGGGTGAATGATCTCAATTTTACACAGATATTTCTTCTACGGAAAAGATTTTCTTGTATAAGTGATTTGTCATTGGAGTCTTTTCAGGCCATTGTGTCGATGGTCGACGCTTATAGGTATTGTCCCTGGTACTTTTCGAGTACGTGCGAAACGAAAGATGACGCAGCGATGCACTTTTCGATCAATTTCGGTTTCAATCCACAGTTTTAGGGAAGGTTTTTTTCTCATAACGCATCTACTTTTTTTAAAACAACAAAACGGTAAGTAGCAATATAAAGTTAACATAAAATGAAAACTGTACGATAGAACAAGTGAGATTATTGTGAAAAATATTTTCGAAACTAAATTATTAATGATCATCTCCAGGGTGAAATATACATATAGACAACAGTAAAAGGTCTACAAACTTACGACGAATCAACTTAAAATTTGTCTGAAAATAAATACCATATAATAGTCGAGCCCTAAAGTTGTTCACAGTTCATGAAGGAAGTACAAGCAGGAGGCAGCATCTATTCTGTACGCATCAGGCTAAATTCAATTTGTGATCGCATTAAAAAATAACTGGAATCTTGGTTATGTAACAAAAAACTGCGGGCATCAGGAATGAGGTGATCAAAACTACTGAAATACCCATTAACTGAAAGGATACAGATCACGCTCAAAAAGACTACCAGCAGATGGCCGTCGATTTTATACAGAAGACAGAGAGGAAAACTCATACCCTATACAACTGCCCTCCAATAGCTAGGAAAAGACTGTGGCACCCGGGAAAATCTTTCTTGAGCTTTACACACCTAAGTTAGCTTTCTCTCGTCAGAAATTTCTTCGTTAGCTAGTTAAAATATACGTTTTCGTGTACTATGTGTCATAGTCTTCAATCAATCCTGCATAAAAAAATTTATAGGTCCAGAATCTTTCTTTACTGATTTTTTATTAGGTGCCTGATGGATTATCTAAGGCCTCAATGCTCCCAAGGAGGAGTGTTATTAAACAGAAGATCCATGTCGATTACTTCTAGACAGAGATGACAGTACATATCCTATGCAGTAGCCAGGAAAAGGATATGGTACATGCGAAAGCTGGTCCTGAGCCTTGCAAACCATGATAGCAGACCCTTGAGAGGAATGCTCTACATCAATCAGAATCATGTCATTATAATTATGTTATTTGCTAAACAGTTATACCATAAATACCAATTTGTTTAAAACTATGTTAATATCGATAATTATGAAATAACTAGCATTTCAAAGACGGAGGATGTCTACTGCCTAGAACCCTGTCCTACCTCGCCGATCGTTATTTCGATGTAACATACGGTTCTACCCGTTCACAATGTCCAAGTAGGAGTCCGCAAAGTTTGTGAACCAACCAACCTTCACATTAGGACGATGAATCCTGCCCCCTGTACTTCAACCCACGAAAAACTGAGTCAACCCTATGGATGGACAAACACCTTACGTTGAATCCCAATACTAGATTTCCACCGTAAACGATCCGACCTTTTCTTTTAATTGCTAAATAGAAGATCCAAACTATGGCAATAAAATTTACAACAAAGTACTCATACCAACATGGACGGCATGGCAATATAGGGCTCAGCCAAAGCATCTGACTCATACCGAATCCAATCCTTCCAAACCAAACCCCTCCGCTGTACGGCAAATGCTCCTTTTTATGTGTCCTATCGAAACTTTCAACCTTATGTTTCCCACGCATCAAATCGAGATGCATCGAAATTCCGCTCCTCGGTCATGGTCATCTCCCAATCTTAGTAACCGACCTTTCCCCAACAGCCGTTCCCGACTAGGCTGACTGAACGGCGATGGACCATACTTCTCATCTTCAGTTTCCAGTGTCTCAACAGTGACCTCTCCGCTCAGCACAATACAAGGGAATTAATATTCACTATCGGAGAAGACATTAAAACACGTTAATAGAGAATTTCATCACAGAACGACGTTAAATTTAACATATCTATATGCAGATTGTTCATTTCCGAAAGAATTGGCACGTGGGTGTTCTCAATGATACTTTCCGAATACGTAGGGGTTTAGAGAATTTCTCCTTGAACAGCAGATCGACTATCTACAAAGAGGATGACGGGACGATAAGATTGCACGTAGAGTGCCTCGACGGTTCACTCACCTGTTTAAAAATCCCGTGGAATCCAATAGGATTAGCGGAACTAGCCGGATGATAAGCGGAAAACAAGGCGCTTAAACTATCCGACAAATTCCCATTTAGAAGCGAGTGCCGTAATCCGGTTTTGGAATCCGACGGGTCGCCCTTTTCCTTATGTTCGACCGACCCAACGTGTCCATCAATGAAAGGATTATGCAACGGAATCCAAGTCCCTTTGGGCTCTTTTATCTCTCTCTTCTGTTTACAAACAACTCAATACGGATGAATACCGTCTTTGTAATGGCTCGATAACGTCGCATCATCGCAGTTAGGCAAGACATCGACAGCGACCAAGTCGCCGACTGACAAGGCGTTCCTCCGATCAAGTTAGAATCGTTCACCTGTACTCCTTGCGTACTTACATCGCACCTCTTCACTATGCTGTTCGAATTCGAATTGAAAGTTGATTCAATTGAATAAGAACAGCTCGTGAAATTCCCTTTAAAGTATTTCACAATTTTTACCGATAACATCTTGCATATATCAATTTCTCTCTCTCTCTCTCTCTCTCTCTCTCTCTCTCTCTCTCTCTCTCTCTCTCT